>JAYMTF010001945.1:0-20512 GCA_036897485.1 Pelargonium nanum | reverse complement strand
ATTCGTGGAGTGGACAAGAGGAAGCATCTTATCACACATTTCGTACACGACACTTTTATATTCTTCATAATGTATAGTATATAAATACTAAAATAATAATGTTAATTTTAGAAACAATTAAAATTGGGTGTAAAACAAGTTCCTAACAAATTGCACCAAACAGTCACCCAATTGAATTGCTCACATGGGAGTAATCAATTATTTGGTTTGGGATGAGCCATGTTTCTTGCATCTACTAAACCTACTATTAAACAAATCTTCTACTTTGAAAACCTATAGTCAATTAAGTATATTATTTTATTTTTGTTTGGTACATGTAATTAATTTCTTTTTTATTTATTGAGAAAAAACTTTGACTTTTTTAAAATTATTTATGTTTGGTGCCCACATATCTTGTGGGCATGTTTATTAACCATACTCAAATCAAAAGTTAGAGCCAGGTCTATATATTAAACAAGAAAATGGTAGGCTGAAAAAAAACAGAAATTGATTACTTACAGAGTAATTTTTGTAACTAATGAATAATGATGAAAATTTGAAAAGAACTAATAAACTAATAGTTACCGTCACAATAAAATTAATATCCAACGACAATAAGTACGTTGCTAAACATAAAAAAATTATGCTGCTACTAATGCGTTTTTGCGACAAATATGTGACGACCTGAAAACCGTCACTACTGACCTAGTCACTTATGGTTTGCGACTGTATTCTGGTAAATAAAATGATTTTGTGATGAAGAATAGCAATGAAATATAATATGGATGGATTATTCGTTGCAAGGCTCATTGTCCCGAGCTACAATGTTTTGTTTAACAAAACTAGCACTATTGCTTTATGCATGTGCTATAGTAGCATAATTTATTTTGTCATTCTGAAATATTGTGACTACATTAACAGTCAAATAAACGATATAAATAATCTAACGTTTTTGTTATGCCAAACTAACGACATGAACTTTAATAGTCCCATAATACAAAATCCGATAATCTCTTTGACTTATTATAATTTCCGAAACCTAACCGATGATTTATCGAAAATTTGAAATTCATTGAAATATTCACCTAGTGAAGTGTGAAAAACCGAAGTAACAAAAATGAAGAATAATATGAGTTGCGGCTCTGAAGCCAGCCAAGCCGTGAAGACGGCGCACGCCGTGACGCCGTTATTAAGTTCCGTTCACTTCAGCTCCGAATCAACGGGCTGTCGCGAATCCAGGTAACGGGGTCAGATTATCCGTTCCGTTTACCCATTTATTTTGTTCACAATATCTCTCGTTACTCAACCGCGCCTATTTCTTTATCATTTTTATCCTCTCTTTTGTCTTTTTCCAGAGCCAACTAACAATACATTGATTATACATCTCTTTCTCTCTCTACACAACAAGTTTTCCCAGTTTTTGCACACTTTCTCTCTCTAGAACTTGGTTTTGGTGAGCGTCCGGCGACCTGAATCTCGCCGGAGGAGGGTTCGAATCCGCCACCGGAACCTTCTTTTTCAGAGCTCGGAAAATTTTTCAGCTTCCTGTCTGTTCCGTCTGGATTGAGGTTAGGTAGATATAAAGGGAACAGAACAGACAAGGAGTTATTCGTGTGCTGTGGTGTCAGTGGCGGTTTCTGCAAATGCAGAGAGGATAGAGATTGAGAGTGACTGAGAGAGAGGTGTGTGTTATTTATATATATAGAGACAGAGATCCGGTGCTGCTACTTCGTCTTCTTTGTTTGAAAATGCTCTTCTTCTCTTGCATTTTATAGAGCTGGAATTGAGGAGTTACAGAGAGAAGGAGCGGAATT
Organism: Pelargonium nanum; assembly: GCA_036897485.1. Classification (NCBI taxonomy): domain Eukaryota; kingdom Viridiplantae; phylum Streptophyta; class Magnoliopsida; order Geraniales; family Geraniaceae; genus Pelargonium; species Pelargonium nanum. Next base: position 18,719 of record JAYMTF010001945.1, on the reverse strand, counting down.
GGAGGTGTTTTTGATTCTGAAAGGTGAGTTTTTTTTAGCTGCTTCTTTGTTTGAAATGTTAGGTAGATTTTCTTTCTTGCTGAATTGGGGTTTTCTGGAGTTTGATTTTGAACTGATCGTGTCTGGTCTTCGATTTTGACGATTTCAGCTTGCGACCTTTGCTCTTTGAGTTTCAATTTTTTAGTTATTATTATTATTATTTTTAAAAAAATTTGAAGTTGGGAGTGTAGTCAACAACTGGGGCTTTGTTCTTATCGATCTGTTGCTGTTTTGATTTTCTAGGAATGGAAAATTTACATTAACTGAATTTTTGTGGAGTGCTAAGTTATTATTGAGATTTAAGATTAAAATGTTTTTTTTTTCCTTCCCTTTTTTCTTACCTTCTCCTTGGAGCCAACTTGAGCTTTAAAATTTGGTTTTTGGTAGGTGAGCTAGAGGATTTTTTTCATGAAACCGTTCTAAATCATTGTCTTTCTGTTCAGCTAAGTTTTTAAATTTCTTGAAAATTTCTCTATTTTTCTGCCCCTTTGTATTTTTTTTTCTTTCTAAATTGTTTTTCATCTGCAAATGCATCACAATAGCCACTATTGCTATTCCTTTGGGGACTATGGGTTCTGTGGTTGTCAGTAGTTGGCATTTGAGGGTAATTGGCTGATGGTTTCTAAATTTTCTGTTAATGGGTTTTCTTATCATTCTTGGCAAGATAGAATTTTTGGTATTGAACTTCTGGAATATCCTTAATTTTGGTTCTTCCTGTACTCTTATGTGCTGCTGTGTTCAATGGTGACCTCTTGAATGTTTATGCAGATGAAAGAATGCGGTCTGGACAGTGGTGCTAAGTAATAAAATTTGAGCCCTAGTTTCGTTTAGGGTCAAATATTCTGGTTGCTGGACTCTACAATGCCATTGGAACTAATGGATAGCAGGGGTGTATTCTATGAAGATATTCCTTTTCCTGAGGTATCTTTCATGGAAACTTGTGTTAACTGAGAGTTTTGTTGAATATTTTAGCCCCATATATTTAGAAACATCTGGTGAACTCTTTTTGGGCAGAGACAAGTAGGATTTTGGAAGTCAAATGCCCAGCCTGATCGACAAGGTGAGCATCATTATATTACTGCCTTCTCCAAACTAATCCTATCCGCTTGTTTGTTCTGTTGAAACACATTCCCCTTAAATCCTATACGTTGGTATTGTTCTGAATATTTTTTGTGCGAGTTGGCTTTCAAAATGAAGCCATCATTACACGCCTAAAGCATACGTGCACATAGGTATATATCGGGCAGTTTCCTGTGTCTATGAGAAAGGGAAGAAATAGAGTAACATGTTACAAAACCCTGCTGATATGAGAACATAGTGGTCTAATTTAATGATGTTTATAAATAAACATTGTGGTTGAAAAGGTTTTTGCAGAGATTAGCATGTCCTAACTGTTTTGGTTTGTTGGTACTTGGTAGTGTTTGTATCAAGGCAATCAAATGTAACATATCTAACCAATGAATTCAAATTTTTATATAGTCTGAATATTTTTGTGCTCTTTAATGATTCCCCTGTATTAGAATGAAGTGGTCCAAAGTGTCCTTTTCCATTTATTGAATCTGTAGATGAACTAGCTTTTTCTTGTTGGGTCGTACTTTTGGTTTAAAGCAATTTATTAACTTATTACTAGAAAATATCAATAAAAAAAAATTTCTTGGTAGGTAGAGACTTTATTGATGGTAGTAAGTTGGTAATTCTGGTCAACAAGAAACTCAGTAATCCGTTAATAGTGATTCCAGCTACAAATTCATTTATTTTGGAAATATTAGACTTCTTTATAGCCAATAGGGCAAGTAGAAAAGCATCTTTATACAAAAACCATTAAGGATTATCAGGTGCAAAATTTCGTCCCTCTATTTCTGTGACACCCAGGTACCTGAAGATGATTTGCGGAAGAACTTGGATAATGCTAGACTATGTATCTTTAGGAGTTCTGTTTATTTATTTACTTTTGATTGTAGATAGTGTACATGGCATCTTATAGGTGCAGGTGAAATAATGTATTTGGACCGGATATCTTGTTTGCTTGAGTCCTACCCTATCCATCGACTTTTTATATCAGATTATGTTATAATGAAGAATTAATGTGCTGAAAATAGTCAATACTCTTTCAAACACAAAACAAAATCTAGACTCACCCACTTTCATGTTGGTTTAATGCTCAGCGACGCATGCATAAACTCTGACCATATGACAAATGTTGTTCCAGAAACTTAGCCAAACAAATAGCCATCTCTCAAGTTGTCAAATTATTTATGTTCTGCTCTCTTTCCCCATTTCCCTATCATTTTGGTTCTATATTTCATTATGGTGTTTCTTGGGCTGATTCGAAGAGTCTTTTGGTACGTCAAAAGACAATATAGTTGATTGTAGATTGGAGCCAACAAATTTCCAGTATCTTATTGGTTAGTGTTTTCCTTTAGCAGGAATGGATGCACTGTTACGAATTCCCGCCAGCAAGTCAGTTGTTTCATCACCCTTGGAAAAAAGTTCAGCAATTGGGGCAGAGGACATGGAACTGCCTGCGAATCACCTTGCCAGAAACCTGAAAGGAAATATGGAAGTTGGTGGAGAAGCAATCAATACTTCATGGAACTCCTTGGATCGCCCACTGAAATCATGGTCAAATATGAGTATGCAATCAGAATCATATAGTTTGGATGGTAGGAGAGTTGATATCAACGGGTCCCAATATGAGAGTAGTCTGTTCTCGTGCTCACTGTCAGAACTATTTAGCAGAAAGAGTAAGTGTTCCTTTCACTGCGTTTGTAGCTTAAATATACCTGAGTGTGTGGCAGTTATTCTTGTATTACTATAGCCATTAAATTATGTTTCGCATACCATTTATAAATATGCAATTTTTATTTTTAATCTTTTTTTTGGATAATGTTCTTCAATCTTAATATGATTCAAGTTATGTTTTTTTTTTTTTTTTTGCATTTACTTGTCCAGGCTCTTTCTAGGACTTTTCACAGTGCATTTGAATTTTCTGTTTCTACTCTTTCTCTCTCTCTCTTTGCACTTGCATGAATGTCATGAAGTAGGTAGCTCCCTCTTTGCATGTATCCTGAATGTATATGCCTACCACGCAGTGAGGTTATCTGGGAATGCTCTATATCCTCCGCCTGCCAACGCTGTTGCTTCATGCTACGACAAAGAAGAACCTATGGAATCCCTACAAGAAATTGAGGCGAAAACTATTGGAAATCTCCTCCCAGATGAGGAAGATCTGTTTTCTGGAATGGTTGGTGATCAAGGGTATAGTACAAATGCCAATGGTAGTGATGATTTAGAAGACTTTGATCTGTTCAGTAGCGGGGGAGGCATGGAGTTAGAAGGGAATGACCGTTTATCTGCAATGCAAAAAAATTTTGATTTTGTTGGGGGAGTTTATAATGGTCAAGGGGTTTCCAATGGCTCCATTGTTGGTGAGCACCCATATGGTGAACATCCCTCTAGAACGCTTTTTGTCAGAAATATCAATAGCAATGTAGAAGATTCTGAACTGAAGTGTATTTTTGAGGTGCATATTACTCCCTATTGTTTAATGTCGTTTTATCTGGATTAAACATTCCAGTTGTACTAGATTATATTGATAGTAATATTGACAATTGTTCTTGTTCTATTAGCAATATGGAGATATCCGAACTCTATATACAGCTTGCAAGCATCGTGGCTTTGTTATGATTTCTTATTATGATTTGAGGGCAGCCCGTAATGCGATGAGAGCACTTCAAAATAAGCCATTGAGGCGCAGGAAACTTGACATTCATTATTCAATTCCGAAGGTGTGACAGTGCATTTCATCATTTTTGTAGTGCATGCATGATAGAAACTGTCGAGATGTCATTTTTCATTATTACTGCTACTGTTTGTTCAATTGTTTTTTTGCTGGTAGTTTGAATATTTGATGCGTGATAGTTTGACGGTTAATATTTCAGGATAATGCATCCGAAAAAGATGTTAACAAGGGCACGCTCGTGGTATTCAACGTTGACTCCTCTGTTACAAATGAGGAGCTTCGCCAAATTTTTGGTATTTATGGGGAAATTAAAGAAGTAAGTTTGTTGAAATGCTATATGTGTGTAATGATTAAACATACCATTATTTAATGATCTTACTATGGTGTGTAGGTCCGTGAAAGTCCACACAAGCATCATCACAAACTCATAGATTTCTATGATATTAGAGCTGCAGAAACTGCTCTTCGTGTGTTGAACAGGATTGATATTTCTAGGAAGCAGATCAAGTTAGAACCAAGTCGACCGGGGGGTTCAAAACGGTACGAGTGTTTATCCAACATTCATATCCTCCTAGATACACATGCACACACTTCCCCACAACACACAGGAAACCGAACAATCTTTTTTACCATATCGTGGGGTCTTGATGTGAAAAGGTTTTTTAATAAGACAAATTTTAGTTAACCCTGACCAACTTCTACCTTCCTATAGATTTTTGAATGGTTAATGGAATGGCAGTATCTTATTCAATCACAGCTTTTTTTCTCTGCACGTGTAATCGTTCTCTTTGATTGTTTTCTCGATGTAAATGTGTGAAAATATGTTCCTTGCAGGTTGGTTCAGCTGTCTGTTCATGAGCAAGATGAGCCTTATCTTTCTCTCAGACCTTGTGATAACATATCTTCAGGATGTATTGGTATGGTTCTGTTAATTAAGGAACCCCTACATGTTAGTTATCCTAATGCTTTCGTTTGAGAATAAATATTCTCATAACCTCAGTTGATGTCCTTTACAGTAATGGTTTCTCCTGGAGTAATAACGTCTGGTGGCTTGGATGGTGGCTCTCCTCAGAGTTTCAATTCGGCAATAAGGTCTCCTATCAGTGCATTTATTGATAATGCATTCCCTCAAAGTTCTAGCATTCAGAACACCTTGTCCTCTCCAGTGAGAATGACATCTCTCAACACTAAATTCGAATTTCGCGAGCCTAATCATTCTCTGAATGAAGTTAAGTTTCAGAGCCAAAATATTCCAAGCTTCCATCCTCATTCCTTGCCGGAGTATCATGGTAACTTAGCCAGTGGTACTCCGTACAATATAAGCAATATAGCTGACATGGCTGGCCGTGTTGGTGCTCAAGTGGTAGAAGGAATTGAAGGTAGGCAAACGCAGAAAGTGGGCTCGAATGGTCACACAATGGAATCTAATGGAGGGGGTAAGTTCACATTTTTTATTTGTTTTGGGGTTACTCTCGCATCCAGTAAATTTAGTATTGTTCGATCATCTTATGAAGAGAGAATTTATGGGCAAGAAGATGCATGTGGGCTACAGTTAAAACTGTAAGCTACTACCCAAGATCCATGAGCAAGGTGTCCTTGTGGCCTATGACCTGGTAGTTTTGAAGATCTTAATACATCATTAAGCATTTATATAGATCTAGTTGAAGGTGTCCTTATAAGTGCTTTATTCAGCCGCTAATCTCAAACTGCTGCTAGTGGTGTGGTTTGCAATCTTTGCTGTTTGACATTTTATGTCTTATCTTATGGTAGCATACTAATTTATGCATTCTGTGTCCTAAGCTTAACCAAACCTTATAAATATTTGGATTACGCCAGTTACTGCATTTAATTCTGATTCCAGCACCACATGATTTGGGCCCTTCTTTACAGTGTTGTTTGCCGTGTTTTACTTCACTCAAAATATCTTTATCATGCTAAATCATTTAAGGAGATTCTATGGCACCTGTGGCTATGAAGATTTAATCATTCAATTTGATTCATACTTACTATATGAGCAGAGCACTGTATGTCTTTCATAGCATTAAAAATTCAAATGATCTCATATTTTAACTGTAAAAAAAATCCTGCTTCAGTTGATAGATTCATTTTAATAGTTTTTTTTGGTAATTGTGCTGATATTTCCTCCAGTTTTTGGATCTTCTGGAAATGGGAACTGCCCTCCTCATGGACACCATTATGTTTTGAGCAACTCCAACTCATATCAGCATCATCCTTCAAGTCCTGTGATGTGGTCAAATTCACCATCATTTGCCACTGGTGTTCAAGCTCATCGCCTTCGACAAATGCCTGGATTTCCTAGAGCACTGCCACATGTACTTAACACAGCTTCAACTGTTCATCACCATGTTGGATCAGCACCAGCTGTCAATCCTTCCCTCTGGGACAGGGGGCATACTTTTTCAGGGGGCTCTCCTGAAGCTTCTAATTTTCACTTGGGTTCTCTTGGTAGTGTGGGTTTTGCTGGTGGCTCTCCTTTGCATCCTATGGAAGTTGCTTCGCGCAACATCTATTCTCAAGTTGGCGGAAACTGCTTGGACATGACAGCAAATACTGGTCTGCCTCTACCCCAGCAGATGTGCCACATTTTCCCGGGGGGAAACCCGATGGTATCATCAATGCAGGCCTCGTTTGATTATCCTAATGAGCGTGTCAGAAGCCTCTCACACCGTAGAAATGAAGCGAACTCCAATCATGCTGAGAAAAAGCAATATGAACTTGATGTTGATCGTATTATGTGTGGGGAAGACACCCGAACAACACTTATGATAAAGAATATTCCCAACAAGTATGTGATGATCTATTATATTATCCGCTGGTTATTGTTGACTTCTATATTCTACAGCACTTCTGTTGGTTATAATTTCCAGACTTTGGCAAGCACCTATTGATTTTGCCCTGATATTCTTTTAGTAACCTAAGTAATCTAGAAACTAAGTTTATCAATGATTTTCAGCACGTATCCCCGATAAATTATTAATTATGTGGACTCTTCTCTGATTGTCTGGTTAGGATGCTGATGATATTAATTAGTAATATCACTTCATTTATCAGATGGCCATGGTAATATAATTTTCATTGCCTTACAAAAGGATCCTACTACAGATGTTAGAGGTTGTATTTAGTTTTTATAACCATTTAAGTATAGTATGAGCCATTGCATGCTTTAGTTGGCTAGCCATTTTGCAGTGAGGCATTCAGATTCCTTTTCTTATTTGTCCTTCTCTTCGTTCTTCTTTCACTTTAATATAATATAATTGTTTTCATAGGTACACGTCAAAGATGCTTCTGGCTGCTATAGATGAACATTGTCGTGGATTTTATGATTTTATTTATTTGCCTATTGACTTCAAAGTAAGAAACTCTTTTGCCAGATCCTTTTAATTTGAAAGAAAACCTCATTTACTCTCAAGCGTGGATAACCTTGTTACTGATTCTTGCACTTTTTTCTCGCAGAACAAATGCAATGTGGGTTATGCATTCATCAACATGGTTGATCCTAAAAGGATTATTCCATTTTATCAGGTTTTGTTTATTGATTTGACGTTTAGTTTCATGTTTTTATTACTTGTCTACTCAAAACTTTTTGTACACATCAAATTTATAGACTGACAATATCTAAAAGACAAGAAAACACTTCCTTTGCAGGCCTTCAATGGAAAAAAATGGGAGAAATTCAACAGTGAGAAGGTTGCATGTCTTGCGTATGGTCGGATTCAGGGAAAAGCTGCACTGATTGCCCATTTTCAGAACTCCAGCTTGATGAACGAGGATAAACGTTGTCGCCCTATTCTTTTCCATACTGCTGGTCCAAATGCAGGTGATCAGGTACAATAATATGCCTATACAGTAGATTTGTTGCTTAATCGTGCTTGGTTCCCCTCGCATATTTGATAATGGTTCTTGGTAGTCAAAGTCATTTCATCTTGATATATAGGATGGAAACTGTAACACAGCTTAAATGGCTACGTGCCTCCGATAACCCCATTGATTACCAGCCCAATTTCAGAATGTGAATTTTCTTTTCAAGATGCTGCCTACACAGTTTCTTGAGTCTGAAATACCCTCATCTTCAAATTTCACCAAACTCTTTATAAATAAACGTGAAGAGGGAGTTCAATTTATCATCATTACAGAAACCGATAAACATTACAGAAATTTGATGGTTATCTTTCTGTCAGATTGGAAAACGCTAAATGGTTCCTTTTTTGTTTGGTTATTTTACCTCGGGATCAAAACTGACCACTTTTATTGTCTCTATAGGAGCCATTCCCCATGGGTACTAACATTCGGTCAAGACCAGGCAAACCTCGTAGTAGTGGCAATGAGGACAGTCACCTCTTTGCAGATGGAGAGGAATCGTGCAATGGAACGGATTCATCTTCAGGTTCTGTAACGAACTGTGACTGAGCAGCTAGTAACTAACTGCAACACTCGAAACCGGAGTACAATGATCATATCCACCCCATTTGTGTATGTGGGAGGTGGTCTGACAACTATCTTTTCTTTTCTTTTCTTTTCTTTTCTTTTTGGCTATAGAGACACCCCAAGTGGAGGTTGATCCACAGTTTTTGTTGTTTCTGTGTTGATGTCAAATCTTGAATATAGAAAATGGGTCATATATCAGAGAGAGAAACTTGGGTTTTTGGGTAGCCATGTGTAAACAGCATTGAGATGTACAGGAAATCCCATGTTTCATGTGAGGTTTACCGGGCTATGTTTTTGTTTTCAATTTTGTTGTCCCAACATTTCTCTGTAACTCTAATTTTTTGAGTCTATATGATGCTTTTGTATCCTTAATTTGCCCTTTGTTATCATTCATCCATGAAATACAAACTTGTGATTGCTCTGCATCAATGAAATTGAAAGTACTTCTTAAAGTAATATTTCTTTAATTGTTCCCTTTCTCTAAGAGAATTTTGTCATTAAATAATTGTCTAAATTGTTGATCATTGATTGTCTACTTTATTTTTATGTGAAGTAAATTAGGTATGAATTGCTAATAATATCTATTTTAAAAGGTAATGACAGTCGGAGCTCAGTCAAAACATATAATGTACTTATATATTTGGTGTTGCTAGGAGACAATTCTTATCGGCAAGAACTTAAGGGTAACGATTTGTCACTGTTGAAACTGATGTTATGCAAGTCGTTGTTGAAGTTCAAGCCCGATAAGAAATTAACAAGACTTTTGGATCGATATATGGTGGTAGTTATGATTCAACACAATTTTTCGATATAATATAATTAGTATCTGTGAAGTTGTTTGCAAACGGGGTGGTTGATGTGATTGCTAGATCCATTAAGTTATAACCAAATGATACATATATTTTTTAACATAACCAAATTTTTGCTTATTAATCAAACATATCCAAATGCACCAAATTCGAAATCTCTGGCAACCCGTTATAGTTACGGCCGCCGTTTACTAGAGCTTCGGTCGCTGTCTCCCCTGTCATCAGGTCACCAACTTCCTTGACTTTTAGGCACTGGGCAGGCATCAGCCCCCATACATGGTCTTACGACTTTGCGGAGACCTGTGTTTTTGTTAAACAGTCGCCCGAGTCTGGTCACTGTGACCCTCTTTGTGAGGAGGCACCCCTTCTCCCGAAATTACGGGGATATTTTTCCGAGTTCCTTAGAGAGAGTTGTCTCGCCCCTAGGTATTCTCTACCTAGCTACATGTGTTGGTTTCGGATACAGTCAGGGGACCCACCCTCAGATGCTTTATATAAACCAGCAACTGCTTCTTCTATTGTTTGTGACGCATATATCTCTCTCACACTCACTCTCTGCTATGCTATGTCCTCACCTCTCTCTCTCCATTTGCATATCATTATGTGCTCTGTCTACTCGTAGCCCAATCCCATCTATTATCGTCTTCGTTTTTCGTTCGACGTCACAGACCTCTGCAACTCCTCCCGTCTTTCTCCTTCTTCGGTGCGTTTTTTTATTATTATTCTCTTCTTTATCTTCAATTCTTTACTGTTACTTATCGTTTTCTTATTTGTCTGCATCTACTCAAATTTCCACCATTTAGCCTAAAATTTCATGATTTTTATGGGGATAAAAGAAAGTGTTGATCCTTGATGATCTTGGTGTGTGGGATAAATGAATTTGGGTTTGATAAAAAGTGAGTTTCATTTGACTGGATTATTTGGTGTTAGGGTTAGTTGCATTTGCATGTGTATTTGGAGAAGTTACCTGTTCTAAGCTATGATGTCCGTGACGTTGTGTTCAATTTTGTTACTTTGTGTTGCTTGTTGTTAGTGACAGAGATATGGAACCACTTTTTGGGTGTTTGGCTCAATGTGTATGATGTTTGATGCTCAATTGGCCATGGAGAACATGTTCAATAGAAATGAGTATGAACCTATAGTATTATGTCTGTTTAGGATCTGAGTTTCATCAAGTGTTAATTGTGTCTGAGGTCGTGCAATTAGAGCTGACTTTTCACAGTGTTTCTTTTGCCTTAGATGATCTTACATGTCTGCATAAAGTAAATTTTTCATGACTTTGTTTAGATATATGAAATATAGCTGACAAACATTTCAGAGACAAAGTGTGGGCACTCGTACTAAAATACATATACTACTAGTTCTTTTCAACAAATAATTTTCTGCGAGATGCCATCAATAATAGGTAGAGGGAGTGCATCTTCATATATATATATATATATATATATATATTCTCACTCTATTTCCATCTTAGGGGAAACATTATTAAGGCAGGTCATGGTTTTCCTGCATCATTAATTTACAGGACATGATGATCCTGGGCCATGATTTACAAAGTTAATCTATTAATGTTAAATTTTTGAACTCTTCTGTTCCTCATCTTCATTATCATTTCTGATAGTATAACGTATTATTCTTGTGCGCAACTTCTTGCACACTTGGAATGAGTTTTGTGCATTTCAATCCTGTGATGATTTGTTTTGTCTTCAGGTCCGTATTGCTGTTTTCAGCCAGCACCATGTGGATGGGCTCGACCTCACTTCAAATCCCCTGCTGTATATGATGCGCTGCTACCCTGTGAGTTCTCATCTTTTGAAGCAATTACTATTTTTTATAGTTTTGTACCTATAGGCTTTCATTTGAATTAGTTTGGACTTCCTACATCATGAAGTAAATATACTTCCGAAACATTAACACCTATGCATCCCTTCAGAGTGATTGCTTTCTTAAGATTCGCATTTCTATTGGTTTATATAGAATAATTATGTAATCTTAACCCTCATTTGATGTTTTGCTTCATGCAGGGAGTTCCCGAACAGAAGCTTCGTGCACACTTGGGTTCTCTTGGTGTAACAGGAAATCTTGCTCTTCAGCCAATGTACACTCTTTCTGGTATATTTCATAATCTTCATAAATTGGGTCTCATGGTGGTCTTGGTATTGGTTACTTGAGTTAATTGCATGGAAATTAAATCTGAATTTAATCAAAGCTTGGCACAAGACACGTACCAAGAAAAGATACTTTTAGTGGAGTTTAACCAGGGTGTATCTCTAACTGGTGCGGACAATTTACAACTACAGGTGGTCAGAAAAGCAGAGTTGCATTTGCAAAGATAACGTTCAAGAAACCTCATATATTATTGCTCGATGAACCATCCAACCATCTTGTAAGTTTCTATCCTCTTCTTTCTATTGTTGCTACAACCTACATGGAGGAGACATAAATAGTTCACTTGTTTTGCACTAGTTACTGGGTGAAAGAATGCCTAATATATGCAGAAAGTTATAAAATAAAAATGAAAACGCTATCACATGCTCTCTAACAGTAGTTATGGAAAAAGAGATAACAGAGGTTGATTTCTCAAATCTAAGGTGTACTTGTGAATAGGCTAATGAAACGTAGAGTTATAGACATATGTGCCTAGTTCAATGGCTGGTGGGAAAATTGGATTTGAAAACAGTCGGGAAATTGCATTTCCCTTTGTTGTGGAAACATAGGAACTATGTGGCATGCCTAGTAAGGTTGTCTTAAATGGTGTTCTTTTGAGATAATTGGAATCTTATGACACAGTATATTGAGTATTGTAAATTCCTAGGAAAAGTTTACATCTTGCATTTATGATCGACTGACTCCAAATTTGGCTGTTTTTGCCTCTGTTGGAAATGCAGGATTTAGATGCAGTTGAGGCTCTAATCCAAGGTCTTGTTCTGTTCCAAGGAGGCATTCTCATGGTAATAAGCTTTTCTCTTTACACTAAAACCTCTCACCTTCCGCAAATCAGTTTTGAGTGAACACATCGTAACACTTGAACAACACATTGCAGGTGAGTCACGACGAGCATTTGATATCCGGAAGTGTGGAGGAGCTGTGGGCAGTATCGGAGGGTAGGGTTACACCTTTCCACGGCACATTCCAGGACTACAAGAAGATGCTCCAGAGCGCCCAGAAATAAGAAGAGTTGCTTCGAATACGCTCAAAAGCAGGTCGTGACGTTACAATACGGATAGAGTGAATTTACAAGAATGCTAGCATTTACAGAATACAAAACAGCACTGGAGTCTGTGTCTCAATTACAAAATGAGAGCTTATCTGATTTGGTTAAAATGAATTTATACCATCACTTTATCACTGTATTTTCTTAAACACATTGTCCAATTTTGTTGAGATCCATTTTTTTTCCCTTTTCGTTTTGTTGCTTTGGTTCAAATCCTTGCAACATAGTCATGTTTATTTGAATTAGAATGAGAACTCATGATATAGTATTACTATATATATATACTCGTTGAACGGGTGTCTTATTTATAACTATCACTTATTTTAATACAGAAGAAGGGATGTAACATAACGTTAGTACAAGTAGTTATTTTTATGTCGATAAAATCTAATCTACATTTGGTGGAGTAGGTTATGTCTAACAAAAAATAACTAGTAAAAAAAAAAAAAATTACCCAACTTGCAATGTTATGTTTTATTATCGTGTGTCATGGGGATGGAAATGACAAATAATTATTTTGTTTGAACTTTGAACTAAAAAAGCAGAAACGTAAATTGTTTTATCACTTTATATATAAAACAAGAAATTGGTTTCATAAATTTATAACTTCAACATGTCTAAGGTTGGAATATTTAAAATGGAAATATATTAATGAAGAAATATTTGACAGTTAATTCTTTTTGTTAATAGATTTGATTGATTCACGCGACATCGATCATTTTCTCTCCATAGCCTTCAATTTACCCCTAATCGAATCGTTTCGAAGATCGAAAATGGAGAACAACAACACCGCCGAGAAGAGCAACAACAACAACAATGAAGGAAACAACAATGCGGCTCCGATGGATGTGGTGTCGAATTGGATGAGCTCCACCGTCATCGCCGCCTTCTTCACCTCTCTGGAGCGATTCTCCTGCGTCGAGACCTCCACCGCCGATTTCGACGACGACGACGACCGCCCTGTCTACCTCACCGACGCTTCCGAAATCGACGCCGATATCGACCTCGACGAACTCGAGCTCCCCGTTTGAATTTCTTTCGGTACGATCTTCGCATCTTAACCCTACCAATTATTTATAATTTTGTACATATTTTGTTTCATTTGATGCTCTCTGGCTATGGCTCTCCGATTTGGGATGATGCATATTTATTTGTTTTAATTATATAAATATCTGATTACTATCGGTTTCATGGATTATGTATATGTAATTTTCTAATATGAAGCTGATCAATTATTACTATTGTTCTTATTATATTGGCAAATGAATGTTTCATGTGTTGATTTTGCTCTGATGTATGTGAATTTGGCTGATAAAATGTATGAGAACTCAACATTGTCCAGTTAAATGTTAAATTTTGACACCGATAAATGTACGAAAGTCTACGAATAATTGTTTGCACATTCAACACTGATGGATATACGCAAGTCATCTGATAAATGTACACAAAGTCTTCTGATAAATGTACGTAATAAAGTACACTTGCAAAACAAATACACCAACAACACGTGTTTCCTATTCAATTTTCCCTTTTGTGTTCTGTTGCCACTTTTGGAATTTAGCATCTAACAATGTGGTTTTCTTGTTTTTGTTACATGGTGATGGTTTAAGAATTTTCATTACTTTGTGATTGTTGGACTTGAAGAGGTATTTGGATCAGTTGCTTGTTTGTTCATAGGTCTCTGGATACTTAAGTTTCATGGTTTTACACAAGTCTTGTGATCTAAAGTTAGATTGTGAGTGAGCTATATATGAATCTTGTTACTATTGTTGTACCTAAGCTTGCTATTAATATAAAGCAAAATCTTTGTGCACCAAGTTTTCTTTGGCCTAATCTAATGTTAATGCTTTGCATTGTAAGATGAACCAATATATATATTGGTTCCTTTAAACCCACTTCACTTTGATGAAGCTGCTGAGAAACAAAAAGAAGAAAGAATTTGAAGATTGTGACAATAACTAACCACAAAATTTTCCAGAAAGTGTGGTGTCTGATGAAGCAAGGTGATGTTGCAGATTATTAAACAAAAAGATCCTGGATTTGCTTTAGAATTAGGTGGCCTGATTGAGAGCACTGAAAATAATATATTGATGTTCCAAGGGCTCTGGTGGATTAGTTGCCTAATTGTTAACAAGTTTATGTCAACATCTTTTAAGTGATGGAACTAACAAAAGATTGTATATACCAAAAAAACCTCATGTGGCATGTTTGTTTGTGGGTATGTGCATTACAGTACAAAAGATTAAAGCCTAACTTGGTGGGTAGTGGTGGGTCATCTGATAGATCCTCTAATCATACACAACTATTGTTTAATCAAAAGCTTGTTGTGTATGTGCAGTGTGTTTAGCATGAAATGTTTGTTTTTTGTTTGTTTTCAAAGTAATCTGCACAAAGAGGAGATCAAATTTGGAGGGTTTGATTGTACGGGAGATTGATCACATGTTGCTGATAATAAAAAAAAAGGAGATTGATCAAATGCTCTAAGAAACTCGCTCTTAGCTAATTGTTTGTTTAGGAACATCAGTTGGTAACCCAGGTCGAGATTGTGGCGAGAGTTCTCGAGTTTGATCTCCACTAAAAAAATTTATGGAGATGTTCGAAGTGCCTTTATTGTAATTGAACTCCGAACAAAATCACCATATGTGATGCACAACTACGCGGAAACGAAATAATAGGAGACTATAATAAAATAAAACTAAATTACAAAACCATCCAAATTGCATCTATAAACAATAAAATGCTCAGAATACTATTTAGACGAGCTCAAAATGGCGCAGCATGACACAAATCATGACCAAAGACTATAACTTTTGATTGCATTTCAAGTGCATCGACCAAATTTTATTTCATTTTAAGCACGCGATCTGTTTTACTATCTACTATAATTTCTCTACTATCACTATTGTAATGCATTTATGAGGTCAGTTTAAAATGAAAAGATTGGATAATGTGAACGACGATATCAAATGTAAAGGATTCAACTGTAAAATTAATGTCAGTTTACACAAGATTGTTAAAACTCTCACTTAATTAATTGTTTGTTAAGATACTATACATATTTAATATTTAAAAATGAAAGATATGATAACATGAACATGACAACCTTGTTTCATAAGGAAGCCAATAATTAACAAGTGTCATGCAATTATAATATATATAAGTTGATCATCATAATTAAAATCAAGAAGGTGGAAGGATGATTAGCCTCATCAAGATACAAGAAATATATATAAAATTTTAGATTCTTGAAAGATTTGAAAACCCTAAAACCCTAATATTAAGGATGGGGACCCTTCAAGATTGGGGGCTCCACACACAAAGAAGTGGCAATCATTGAAGAAATGGTTGCATTGAAACAAACACACCAATCTTCTATGCTTTTTGCATTAAAAATGGTTTGTTTGTTTATTTTAATTAATTTGTGATTAGGAAATGAGTAAGTGGGAAGTAAGTAATGGCCAGAAGCTCCTCTCTTTATGCTACTTGGTGATTAGTCAAATATAGTTGGCTTTGGCTATAGCTAAAATACACAAAATTGAGAGATAAATTATATGCAAATCCATGCAAAATCCAAGATTTTATCCACAAAAAGGATACAATTAAGTGAATTAATAATCTAAATTAGTGGCCAACTTTTGGCTACAATAAGGTGTACCTGAGGGAAGGCTTATTGATTTCAAGGCATTACTTGCTCCTCACAAAATTATCTTCTATGACAAAAAAAAAAGTTTTTTAAACTCAACACTACCTTGTTACATTTAACAAAATAATTAAAAAAAGTGTTATTTTTATGCATTGTGTGACACGTGTTATTTACGTTTTTGTTTTCGACCGATGAATATCAATAAATACACTGAACACCAATATTTACTAATAAAATTTTATCTAAGAGTTTTAAAACGGATTAATATCTTGGAATAAGGATGGCGTGAAAGGTGGATTTTGCACTTTGTCCCCGTCCTATTGTCTCCTTTTCCTCCCTCTATCAACGTGTCTCATTTCTCGCCCTATTCCCCTCCGGGTCCTCTCGTTTCTTACGGAGGTCCACTAAATAATTATGAAATAAATTTTAGAATTATGATCCGATTTTTAAAACTATGTAATAACATAATGAATCAAATAGTTTCTATAAGCGCTAAATATATCAAGACCACTCGTATTACAATAAATAAATTAGGAGTGGGACGTGGTATGGTCTCTCCAACTCATTTGCAGA
This sequence comes from Pelargonium nanum, assembly GCA_036897485.1. NCBI lineage: Eukaryota > Viridiplantae > Streptophyta > Magnoliopsida > Geraniales > Geraniaceae > Pelargonium > Pelargonium nanum. The sequence continues at coordinate 2,253 of JAYMTF010001945.1, read as the reverse complement.
GCGGGAAAATTTCCAATATATATTGAAAATCTTAAAACATAGAAAGGTATACAAATAAATTTTCCATAAATATTAAATGGTGAAGATATTAATATGTGCTCAGATATGCATCAAGTAAAATTGAAGATTACAATTTACAAAGACCAGAGAAAGCTACAAAATTCTGGTATATGTTGGGGTTGATGCACCAGAAAAAATTCAAAATTTTATATTGATTCCAAATTAAAAAAAATAATAATAATAAATAGCATTGGAAAAGAATCTATGTGATTGTTCAGTCAACATCTTTCCCCATGTGCACCCTGAAATTGTACTTTGACCCCAAAAATTAATAAAAATAAATAAGCATCTCCAGAAAGTTTATTATTATCCTTTTCACAACAATTTTATAAAAAAAATTATTCACAAATAAAATACTACTGTCTGGAGCATATTATTATTATCAGAAAATTAAAAATAAAAAGTAATGAGGTGGCAAACAAAAGATACCATTACCATGTATGATCTGTTTTGAGTATGTCTGTTTTTATTTTCTTTTTCTAAAAAAAATAAAAAATTATGGCTGATTTTGGGGGCCATTTCTCCATACTAGCTAGCTGTGAATTGTGATCTTGATAAGGCAAAAAAGATGGTAATGGTGTATCTTTTTATTTTATATTATATTGTATATAAGTTTCTATCTAACAACATAATATTTTAAGTGACTATTTATATTTGGATTGGATTTGCATGGTTAAGATTAATCTAATTACGATTTAAAAGTGGTTTGGATTCGAATTTTGATTTGTGTATAAAGTGTGAAATCGTGCAAATTTCTCAATATGTCCCGATTTCCAATCCATATATTTTAGAGGATCCAATCTAGAGCTGGCAATTTTGAGTTACATATCATGTTCGAGTTGAAAAAGCATAAACATAAAATCGACTTGGAAGGCCTTCAGGTTCACTTGGTCTTTATCCCATGAGTCGGGCGAGGTTTCACTTTTTGGTGTAAAGTATTGTGTGAATTCGTGTTGAGTAGTTCGATCCAATATGATTTGATGTAAAATGTTTATAAGTTAAATTCGACCCCAACATTGGCCAGATTGAATTTTAGATTTTATTTCAAGTTCAGGTCCAAATTGTAAATTATAACCAATTCAACTCAAAAGATGGTCGGATTAGATTTTTAATGCCACCTAGTTTAGGCTACATTTGTCAATAAAAAGGATAATTGCTTAAAGTTTGACTATAATAAGCAAATGTGCAAAAGATAAGAGACATTGTAATCCAAAATTTGTATTATTTTGCTATGCATTCACTAACTTTAATACACTATTTATGTATTCAAAATAAAATAGTTAATATGAAAATATTGAACAAGATTTTCAATTTTACTTTTTTTTTATTGAGATGTGATTTTCCATTTTACTTAACATGTGCATTATTGCACAAATTAGATAATATTTATTAAAAATATATATTTTTTTTTGGTAAATGACTAAGAGAGTCATGTCATAGTCTTCAAATATTTTGAGATTTTTTAAATTGAAAAAGGAATTTGTGGACTCAAAAGAGGAATATGACGTCAGCAAAGGTCGCTACTTTAACGGGCCGGCCCGGCCCGTGTTGTATGGTCCATCTAAAAGTTTCAAAAATTCACTAGTGCTCCAAAAAGCTTTTTATTATTTGTAGTTTATTTATTATTTTAAATTTATTTCTTTTCTCTTTAAATAAAATAGGCCCTACACTCACCTTCCTCCAAAAAAAAGTTTTATACACTATGTATGGAGTACCATATTAGAAAAACAATTCAAAATTGCTTATTATTTGCTATATTATATTATTAATATTATAAATTTGAATTATTGATTAAAAATAGATTTTTTAAGTACAAGTCTTTGATGTATAATATATGTATCCTATTATATTGAAAACAGTCTCTACTAAATCCATGATTGAAAAGTGGGTATCCAAGTTCATCATTATTATTAAGAAAAGTATTGCATGTATATCATTGTATACTCCTAGTATCCTTTTATTTATTTTAAGTCTAATTTCATTATATGTATATACAAATAAAAAAAGTATAATCCCAACTAATTCTTGAACTTGTATTTTTGTATCATAAATTTAATAAGTATATGATGTTCTCGATAAATAACTTTTGTAATTTTTATTTAATAAATTTCGAAATTACAAGTTCATATTCAAATACATGACAATCATATCATTTCAGTGTTCATTTGAAATTGTATATAAATTGATATTTTA
>JAYMTF010001944.1:0-20513 GCA_036897485.1 Pelargonium nanum | reverse complement strand
ATCAGAAATTAAGAGCCACATCCAATGAACACGAGCCGATTCACAGCTCTCTCTCCCTCCTTTTCTATTCTATCGCTCTCTATCTAGCTATCAATGTGTGTGTATATATAAACAGTTTCATAAATGTATGTAAATAGTGTGAGAGATGTACCTGAGAGGAGCGTCAAAGGAGAAAGGCAAGATCAGACATGGAAGATGGAGGCCAAAGTAGAAGAGGTGAGCGAAGAGAGCCGAGAAGGCTCCGGAGAAGGACAGACAGTTGTGTAGAGCATCATTTTCCACTTCCTCCTCCGAGGCTGTGGCTATGGCGATTATGTGTGTTGTGACATTACAATAAGAACATTTCGTTAAAAAATTTAAGAGAACAGTTAAAATTATAATAAATAAATATTTTAAAAAATTACCCGTCATCACGATTTAACGGATTCCGTTAGTGTATTTGACGGATTGTTCTTTAATGGCGCGATTTTAAAATCGTTTGGACTAAAATAATTCATTTGATAGTTGATGGACTAAAATGACACAATTCATGCACTACTTTTGACATTTTCCCTACAGTTCAAAACGAAATTGGAAAAAGAAGAAAAAAATGGTGCAAATTCGAAACAAAATGTAACCTTTACCATTCACCAATCACCACTTAAGAGTCCGTGGCTTCAGATCCAACCAAACATTACGCGAGACGATACCATTTTGGCGGGTTATTTTTTTCCTGAAGAAAGCTATCCAATTATGGCCTCTTCACTGTCATCTCATGTATAGTGACAGTACGGTTGTTGCTAAAGAAGGTAAACTATCTATCTGGGTTTGATAAATTAACATGCATTCATCGAGAGAGGCTAATTTTGGACCCAAAAAGGGTTTTAAAAACACTGGTTTTTGTAAATCCGATCCCTGTTTTTACTCTCTGGCCTCAAAATTCATGCTTCTTTACAACCCATTTTTTTCATTTTTACTTTAATTATACTATTATTGAACAACACGTGAAGGTATTGAGAATTATGTATCTAATTGAAAATAAATATTTTAGCTGTTTATGGGAGGGTTGTGGGAAGTTTCTGAAGTAGCAAAATTGAGAACGTCTTCTTCAATTGGTGCTCTTCGGATGTTTTGCTGATTCCGATCTGGGTTTTGTTTTTCAGGCCTTGGATCGTCGATTTCACTATCATCCAATGAGGCAAGAGCATTTTGTTTTTTGTTTTTATTTAAAATTTATGCAATGTTGTTGATCGTTCTTTTGTATTGTTGAAATTTTAAATGGGCAGCATTTGAATTTAGTTGCTGTGATGCCTTGTGTTTGGATTGAGTGGATTTTTTGTTTTGTTTCCCAGGGATAGGTGAATGGTTGATTTTGAACATTGGCGGGTTTTTCCGAGTTATGGAGATTTAGGGCTTGATTCTGGATCTGTCAAGTTGCAATTGTCTTCATTTTGGGGACAATATGATTCAAATCCTATCAATATATGTATCTTATTCAGATGGTTGAAAGGATTGATGACATTGGCATAGTTTTCGGATTATGAAATCTTGTGGTTTAAATAGAAGCATTGGGGTTTTGGAAGAGTTGAATCTTCAAATTGTTAATGTATATTCATTTCTAGCATAGGAGAAAAGAAAAGACAAAGTCGGTATATTTGTTTTGTTGTGTATTAGATAGCTTAGGAAACCTATGGAGTTAGCTCTAGAAGACCAGAGAAGTGATGGAGAGGGTAGGCCTATGGACAGAGAAATGTCCGAAGACTTTGCGGATCTTCTCAGGTGTAGCAATCTCCTTAACCATAACCCCGGAGCTGTGAAACAGAAAGCCTATGTGTTTGACGGGTTCGGTAACTATTATAACAAGGAATGGGATCTCACAGAAGGCGTAGGCGATGAGTTTTGTTGGTACCATGTTGAACTTCCCAAGGGAAATCTGAAACTCGCACAATCTACACAACACCTCATTGATGTCCTCTGTCCTCCTCTGAAACTTCAGGACATTCTATCACTTGTCAGCAATGGACCCTTTTGCGGGCATGTCGATGGGGCACTTGTTTTCAGGGTTAATTCACCTGGTCCTGCTTCTTGCAATTTCACATTCAGAATTGCTGGCAGAGTGACTGAGAATTCACTGATTACTGTGTCTTTGGGGCATGTTCCAAGATTGGGTTTCTCACCAGCGGGTGAATCGCTTCTCTCGGAGATTCCTACCGTGGAGGGTCATGGGTATTACAATGGCGAGCCGAGAGAAGGAAGTGGGATTGTAATTAAGGTACATGTTCTTGAATTCTTATTGACAATGAATCACTCTCAAGAGGCGGATAATGCTGTGCCTAGATCTATCTCGAATCTGGTACTTCATGTTATTGACACACATATAGATCACCTGCAAGATGTATTGACGAAGTTCGAGATGGAGTTGGATTCTGTTGAACTTGAACTGGACAAAGGTATGTTTCATATAATCTCCTTACAGTCCACTTTTCCTTCCGGATTATCGTATGTATGCAGATCAGATAACTTACTCAGCTGTCAACTTCTATATTGAAACTGTTAACAATCGTGATTTAGTTTACGATTTTCATTATGATTTTTCGATTGAGATGGGCTGTGTCTCTCAGTTGATGTGGAATGACTGTCATAATGATTTCATAACTAACAACTACAGTTGCTTTTAAGGCCAAAATCGGGGATTCGGGGCTGGATTTACTACTTCCTCCATTCTAAAATGAGTGTCCACTTTCCCATTTTTGTAAAATATTAGGATAAGTTAATTAGGATTGGACTTTCCTCTTATACCCCCATGTACTCTTGTTGTTACGAAATCGAGAGGTCCTAACTAACTTATCTTGGGGACAATATTGGTATTGGACACTCATTTTGGGACAAGAAATTTGTGCTCATAGACTCATTCCCGCTTTGTTTGGCTTCTCCTACTCTTTTCACTTCTTCTTGGCTTTTTTTTTTCTGTCTTATCTTTTGATTAGTCCTTGTAGTTTGTTTTCTGCTTCTATAGCACCATATTTATAATCTGTCAGGTTCCGTAGTTTCTTCCAAATTCGGTCTATCCGTTCCGATATATGCTCAACTGTAACTTTAAACCGCGAGTTCTTTGTTTTCACAAGTTGAAATATATCTAAGTTCAATAGAAAGGAACAGTTACTTTGGGCTTTTCCTTTAATCTTTCTACTCCTAGCTTATTCAATTCAGACTATCACGTCCTACTTCTGTTTGATTTAGGTGTCCAGACCCATTGACGATGACGGGAGTTTAGAAAGATGTTATGGGTGTTTTTGTTCCCAGTGCTTATAAATATGGTTTATGTTTGGATTTATATGGTTTATCGTTGGAATGAAAATAAGGCACTGTTCTTCTGGTTCATTACAGGTAGTTTTGCTTTGAAGAAACAGATGCTGGACAATAGAAAATTTCCCAAAATGCATCTTAACTTACAGCGCCTCCTGCAGGTAACTTCTCATTCATTAGTAGATTTACTCACTAGTTACCTAGAAATATGATTTGGTTGGTAATCCCGCGATTTCAAAAAGTAAAGTCGTTGATAGAATGTTTCATCATTCGGGCTTAATTCTTCAACAACACGTTCAACCTATTTTCTGTGAGTTTGTGTTTTGGTGCAATGCTCTTTTCATCATTTGGAAGAATCCAATACGGTTAAAAGTATTTGTAACATTTACTGAACTCAGGTACTTGCATATGGGGAGCAAGTATTTCCTCGAGTCAAAGAAAAATGTGCTTACAAAAATTGGTTTGACAACGGAGACATAAATGCCCTCGATGAGTTAATTGGACGCGTGAGGAGGCTAAAAGAGAACGTGGGTTTCATAGCAACTCGTGTCACAACAGTCCAGACCGGTTTAGATTGCTGGCAAGCCGAGCAAATAAACAAGAAATTGTATTACCTGTCGTTCCTCTCAATAATATTCCTTCCTTTATCCATCATTACCGGAGGTACGTAACTATCCTTCTCTGATATAACCTTTAGTGAAACATGCTTAGTAAGTATTAACATTCTGTGCTGTCGCAACAGTGTTTGGCATGAACGTGGGGGGCGTTCCATGGACCGGACAAAAAAACCCGGATCAAATAAATGGGTTCCGAAATGTCATGATAATCTGCGTGGGAACACTTGTTTTAGCGCTGCTATGCTTCATTTGCCCGACTTTTTATCATTGTGTGGTTTCTCGGTATAAGGAGAGGATCATGAAGAGAACTTGGTCTCTCAACAGGAAGTCGTTCCTCAGGCGAAGTCTGCGAACTGGAGGTCAGGAAAAGGGCTACTTTCGGATATAAGAGCATTTAGGCTTATTAGCAATTGACATCTCTTTGGTACGTATTTTTTGGATTCTCAATGGAATTTCATCGTTGACGACGTAGTTGTGAAGATCAAAATATTTGTGGAGCTCATGATCTCAGTTAGTCTAGAGGTGAAGCTGGTTTTTTCCTGTTACTGTTGCTTGCCAGTTTTTGGCAAGATTTTGACACATTGTACATTATTTTTCTTACTTCTAACAAGTGTATCATAAGTTGTACTGTTATGAGTTCATATTAACTGTAGATACTCAATACTGCTCAGAGGTAATGAAATCTTCAATTCTGTTGATTTTCTTTTGCTGAATGGTACTTTTACATGTGCACTATAGATGGATTGGTAGTTATTTTTGCTGTTTTGTGGTGCATACAATATTGAGTATGTCAATCATCAATTTTGAAGACGGATCGATCTTGCTCGAATCCACACATTTTACACGTAAAACTGAAATCATATATGAAACTCTTAAATCTTTTGAGGCATATTTGGCTTAGACATTTTCAATCCGAATCTCCTAATGTGAATCATATGTTATACGGATCAAAATGGACGGGTGTTACTAGCATGCCCTGTTTTTATTGGGTTTGGGCGTCATCATTAATCCAACCTGATAACAGTGAACTTAGTCAAATATAATTTTAATATCGGGCGGGGTAACTCTCCCCCATAAACTCAAATAGCCCACCTCATGCTGTCAGCAGGGAGATTCGGCTCGAACCCGAGACCGGCCCAACCTGCCTAGGTACAAGTGTTACACATATATATTTTAAGTATTTAAAAATGATTTATGAGCAAATTTTTTTAAGGAATGTATTTTCTTGGAGAAAAAGAAAGCCACCAAACAAGAAGATGGCATGTTCCTCAAGGCTCAAGCTACGTGGCACCAAAAAACACCTATTGCGGTTCTTAAGCAACCAACTCGAAGGATAAAACGACGCCGCATAACGCCCCAAACACCCTCTTAAATCATCTCTAGAACCTTCGGCTCCTGTCTTTTCTACACAGTTGTAGAACTCGTCACAACCCGTAATCTCATTTCGTACCTCTCATTTAAACCCTCTCAAAACCCTAAACCCAACCACTCTCTATCTTCGTTTCTCTTGCGATCTTCGATCGATCTCCGTCACTGCCATGGCCACCGCAGCCTTGCTCCGCTCCCTCAGGCGCCGTGATGTCGCTCTCTCGGCTTACAGATCTGTATGCTTCTTCTCATCGTCATTTCCAATTTGTTTCAGTGATCCTTGATCTTACTTGAATTACGCTGTTTCGTTGCTTGCTGCTTGTTTGTGTGGATGTTTGTTAGCTGTGGAATTGGCTTTGGGACTCGATTTGAGCTGACATGTTTTCAGCAATCTGTTTGGTTGCTGAGAAATTCTTAAGGATTAATAGTTCTCGTGTTTTATCATAGTTTTTATAATAGGCACTTCCTTTAAATTCTTGTCTGAAGCTAAACAGATGCTGGAGTTTTGCATAACATTCACTCATATTTGATGTGTATCACAGTATCTAGAATTGGCGCTTTCTGTAGATTTTAGTTTGAAACTAAATTGCTATTTGATGTTGGAGATTTGCATAACAATCGCTCATATTTTTTTCAGCAAATCTATTAGGCTGCCGAGAAATTCTGAGTGAAAAACCAGTATTAGTGTTTTATCACAGTTTATAGAATTATATAATTGTCTGAAACTTTACTGCTATTTAATGTTTGAGATTTGCATATCATTCACACATTTTTTTATTTAGGTAGGCTGGATTTTGTGTATATCATTCTTTGTCTGATTTTGCATTCATTTTTGTATTCTTGTGTGAAATTGTACTAACTATATCTTTGATAGGCTGAATTTCAATGAGTGATAGTTATCAAGTAATGAATGGATCTCCAAGAGTTTTGATTATGTTGTCTGATTGTAAATGTTTATATTTGTCACAGATCATATTACATGTTATAATATCTGCATGTCTTGGTGCTAATGAGAATATTCTCCATACTTTACTTGTAACGGCCTACATTAATGACCTAACTACCTCGACATAGTGCCATTTACCTTTGAATTTGGTTATTCTCTTACCTTCATACAGTTTAATCTCTATTTAAAATGTCATGGGAAAGTTTTCAGTGTTCGTTTTGTGGTTAGTGGGTAATCTTTCACTTGACTTATAGTGGTGCTGAGAGCTTACTTAAATTATTGTTCATGGTGCCAATTCTTTGTTTGGGAAATACTTTGTTGTAGTTGGTATGGGACCAATTCGTCTGAGCTCAGGATATGATATTTTTTTGCTATGCAGGCAACTGGCACTACCAAGTCATCATGCACAAGCTCTTATCTGGGAAATATATGCAGGACATTCAGGTAATTTGAGTTTTTTTCTTCAATATTTAATTTGCTACTTGTTTATGTACATGTTTCTTAATTGTGTGCTTTCTTTACTATAGTGCAAGACCTGCAGGGAATGATGTGATCGGTATTGATTTGGGTACCACTAACTCATGTGTCGCAGTCATGGAGGGGAAGGTTAGAGTTTTGTTTTGATTTCTCGTCACTGTTTGTCGATGGAGTCTATTATTATATGTTGGTTCTAATTGGTATGCATTCTCTGCAGAATGCTAAAGTCATTGAGAATTCGGAAGGAGCTCGAACCACACCCTCAGTGGTTGCCTTCAACCAGAAAGGGGAGTTGCTTGTTGGCACTCCAGCCAAGCGACAGGCTGTGACCAACCCAACAAATACAATTTTTGGAACCAAGCGTCTGATTGGCAGACGTTTCAATGATCCGCAAACACAAAAGGAAATGAAGATGGTTCCTTACAAGATAGTGGAGGCTCCAAATGGAGATGCATGGGTAGAAGCAAATGGAACCAAGTACTCCCCAAGTCAAATCGGTGCATTTGTTCTGACCAAGATGAAAGAAACTGCCGAAGCCTATCTTGGGAAGACTATCTCCAAAGCTGTCATTACTGTCCCTGCGTATTTCAATGATGCTCAGAGGCAAGCAACAAAGGATGCTGGTAGAATTGCAGGACTTGATGTGCAGAGGATCATCAATGAGCCCACTGCTGCTGCACTTTCCTATGGTTTGAACAATAAGGAGGGTCTGATAGCTGTATTTGATCTTGGTGGAGGAACTTTTGATGTTTCCATTTTGGAAATATCTAATGGTGTATTTGAGGTATGAATTTGTTTTTCTATTTGGACAGGTCTTTTATGTTCATGATCAATGGGACTTATAAGATTTATTTTATTTAGGTGAAAGCTACAAATGGTGACACCTTTTTGGGAGGAGAAGATTTTGACAACACCCTACTTGAATTCTTGGTGAGTGAATTCAAGAGAACAGAAGGAATTGATCTCTCATCTGACAGACTTGCTCTACAGAGGCTTCGTGAAGCTGCTGAGAAGGCTAAGATAGAACTTTCATCGACAACCCAGACCGACATTAACTTGCCTTTCATCACAGCTGATGCTTCGGGTGCAAAGCATTTGAATATTACTCTCACCAGGTCTAAATTCGAGAGTTTGGTTAATAGCTTGATTGAGAGGACCAAGAACCCATGCAAGAACTGTGTGAAAGATGCTGGTATCTCCATCAAGGATGTTGATGAGGTTCTTCTTGTTGGAGGAATGACCCGTGTCCCCAAAGTGCAAGAAGTTGTTTCAGAGATCTTTGGAAAGAGCCCAAGCAAAGGAGTGAACCCTGACGAAGCTGTTGCTATGGGTGCTGCAATTCAAGGTGGTATTCTCCGTGGAGATGTTAAAGAGTTGCTTCTGTTGGATGTGACTCCTCTGTCTCTTGGTATTGAGACGTTGGGTGGTATCTTTACCAGGTTGATCAGCAGGAACACCACCATTCCCACAAAGAAGAGTCAGGTATGTTCTGAAATTGAAATTCTGCTCAACAGATTCATCGTATATTAACTGTAAGCATTGCATCTTATTTGGTCTTTGTCTGTGGATTGTATGATTTTAGGTGTTCTCAACAGCAGCCGACAACCAAACTCAGGTTGGTATTAAGGTATTGCAAGGTGAGCGTGAAATGGCATCTGACAATAAGCTCCTTGGAGAGTTTGAACTTGTCGGTATCCCTCCAGCCCCACGAGGCATGCCACAAATTGAAGTCACGTTCGACATTGATGCAAATGGTATAGTCACTGTCTCCGCCAAAGACAAGGCTACCAGCAAAGAGCAGCAGATCACCATCCGATCATCCGGAGGTCTATCAGACGATGAGATCGACAAGATGGTCAAGGAGGCTGAGCTGCATGCCCAGAAGGACAAAGAGAGGAAGGAACTGATTGATCTTAGAAACAGTGCCGACACCACTATTTACAGCATCGAGAAGAGCTTGGGAGAGTACAGAGACAAAATCCCGAGCGAGATTGCCAAGGAGATTGAGGATGCAGTAGCAGACTTGAGGAAGGCAATGGGAGAGGACAACGTAGAAGCCATTAAAGCTAAGCTTGATGCTGCAAACAAAGCTGTATCAAAGATTGGACAGCACATGCAAGGTCAATCCGCCGGCGGTTCTGGTTCTTCCGGTGGTGCTCAGGGTGGAGGAGAACAAGCTCCTGAGGCAGAATACGAGGAAGTGAAGAAGTAAGCAAGTTATATAAAAGATGTGACTTTAATTTTGAAGTTGCTTTTAGGATATGTCATGTATGAGTTTCTGCAGTTTTGTATCTAAAAGTTTGAAAGCTGGATTCAAAGTAGGCCATGATTTTGATTGAGCATATCTGCAAGAATTTGCAGCAAGTGATTACAGTTGCTGACCCCTGCACTTAGTTGAATAATTAATCACACAATGACTTGATTATGTATGTTGCTTATGTCCAGCAGCAGTTTCAGTACTTGTTTTTTGTTTTTTCATTACCGCTATCAATTTTTTAAAAAGCTGTGTTTTGATATGCTGAAAGTTTGCTTGCAACATGTATTAGCATGACCCCCACATATTTATTAGTCTTGCTAAATAGATCATGGCACGTTTAGTAGCGGCACAAAAGCATAAAACCACGTTAGACATGACCTAAAGCCGTTAAATGTCACATTTAACCTATGTAACATGATTAAGGTAACATATAAAGTTATAAACAACAAAACTGAATAGATTTGTTCAATTTTGTGACTGAATTGTAGGTTCTAATTTTCATGCCGGACAGATTTGGTTTGAGGGGTCTGATATTTTATACACTGTTTCGTTAAATATCTATTGCTCATAAAAATCCAATTCAACTTTTGGGAAGATGTCTTGTGAATCACCCATTTCCTTTTTCTCTGTCGTCATCTATCTTTCCCTTGTGAAATGAGAGAACAAAGAAAGTTGAAATACATAAGAGTAAACTTTACCCACACAACACAAGCACATGCAACCAACCTGGCCCTCACATGACTTGGTTTGGGCTTGCTTATTTAGTAGAATTAGCAATTTCACTCTATTTTCATTACCTAATCTCAGTTCTCAACTACTCAAACTTGACCAATATGGAACAAGAACAAGCAAAACGTGCAAATTAAGAAAGAGCCATAAATGAACCCTTATGATAAGTAAGCAAACAGTTAAACTGTTATTCCACTTTCTAATTGCCCTTCTTTGTCCCCTACAAAACCATCCATAATGCACAAAAGAGCAGCAACACCATGCATGAACACAACTTACAAAGGGACAACAATTTTTAGCCAGTGTTCTACAAAAATGATTACCACATGAGTTGGCTCCAAGTGTTCTTCAATCCACCATGCCTGATTTGCTCTATTTCATCAAGCCTTCTCACAATTTGAGACCATTCTTCACAATCTCCACAATCACAAGATGTTGAGAGAAATTGCTCCTTCTTCTTCTCAATTGAATCTTCTTGTGATGAGCAAAACATTATTCTATAATCTTGCTATCTTTCTCTTTCACCTACAATTCTCTACACCAAATCCTCCCAAACTACAACATACTCCGCATCGAAGATCCAATTCACAAGTTGTAGCATTTGCTCCACAACTAACCACCTTCCAAGAGCAAAGATCCTCCAATGTGTTGCAACCATATAAAAGGTCTACAACACACTTCATTATGTTAAATTCTTTGCCCTGTGTAGTTAAAAGAGTCACTCATCAATTCGATTCATCTCCGCGAATTGCTTACCGATCAAAATAGTGCATACATTATTATGATCAGATTGAGGACAAATAGTACCTCATGTGAATCAACGCGAGCGATCCATTCAACCCCGAAGGTCCCTTGTCATGGAAAGCATTTTGCTCATAATCATCACCAGTTCATGTTCCTACGAATGTGCATTATCTGCTCCGGAATCAGATCCTGAAGAGCTTCCCGAATCCGAATCTGCAGCAACATTGAAAATTAGAACACTTATCCGACAAAGAATCAAGATCATGCCCACAATTACAAATGGGCTATAGTTATATACCACTCGAAGACGATGAGTCACTGCCTGAACTACTGGAGCTGCTAGAGCTACTCGAAGCGCGTCCTCCAGCTCCAGCTACAGATACAGCTCCGGCTCCTCCACCGTCATCTTTCTCAATCTCCACCGGCGCAAAACCACTCATTGGCAAATCATCATCAATGTCCACATCCTCATCCCCAGCTTCTCCTTTCTTCGCCGTCTTTGTGTCCATCCCAACATCAATTCTCTCAATCTGAGGAACCTCCTATGAAATGAAAATGTGTCAACAAGTCAGAAAATTTAGCACTGCAGATTCGCAAACTGACCAATTTAGCGAACAAACTTACCCCAATCTGCTCAAATGAACCCGAACCAGACCCGCCATTGGTGTTCATCAAAGCTTGCCTCTTGATCTTGCTCACCATTTTTTTCCAATTGGTGACGAATCTATCTAGCTCCCATAGGGTCTCGGTATCAACTGCCTCGATATCGAGCTCAATCTCATCCCCATCATGCCTCAAATGCCCATTCCTCTTGCTTATAATCTGCACCACCTGCTCCATTTTCTCTTGTGGCAAGCTCTGCAACCCAACCCCCAACTTGTGCTTCTCCTCCAGGCTCATTTCCCTCTTATTCGGGTCCTTCGCCTTCGGCTTCGGCTGCTTCACTGTCTTCACCTGCGCCGCCCGCATTGGCTCCTGCGTCGGGTTTGGCGCGGCACGGGCTTGCTCAGATTTCTTCCCAACCTTCTTTTTCTTCTTCGCTCTCTCCGGCTCTGTCCATGAGCTCGCCGGCAAAGGCTTTTTCGAAACCAGCACAGTAGTATCTTTTATAGCTCTCTCCGGCTCGACATTGGTCCATGAACTCGCCGGAAGTTCCTCATCGTACACGCGCTCCTGCCGCTGCTCATCCTCGAATTTGACATATATGGGACGGAACAAATCCTCGAACCTCGCTAAAAACTGCTCCGCCATGTCGTAGACCTCGTGCCCTTTAGGGTTATACAAGAGGGCGTTCTTGAAGGTCAGCTTCACGTCCTCGGCGAAATCAATCGGTGTGGTGTACAGATTTTTCCCCAAATTGGCTTTGACGGTGCCCAGATCCATCGGGCGCTTCACGACATCATAGTAATCGTGAAGCCCCATGCCCATTACATCCACCGGAGAACTGAAAATCCAAGCGTTCTTGTGCTTCATCAGCTTCGACAAGATCAGAGCGCACGATTTCATGGAACCACCAGACTCGCCGATCTCCGAATTGTGGCTCCGCTTCACGTCCTTGCTCGAATTCGCCGGCGGAGGAGGAGGACGCTTGTTTCCGGAGATTTTCTTGTTCGAAGCTTTCTTGTTCGGCGCATTGTGGCCGGATCTGGCGCTGATCTGGCCAGAATCGATGCGAATCTGCAGCTGCCGAATTCGATCCAGCTCACCGACGAGGCGGTTCCGGAGGCCGCTCAGATCCTTCCTGGATCGCGAGCTCACGTCGAAGCTCACGTACTGCGAGTGGCTGAAATCGGCGGGCCGCCGATTGATGGAGGACGCGGCGTCGACGGATACGGATTGGGCCGACTCGTCGTTCACCTCGTAGCCGGCGGTGGCTTGGCCTTGGTATTGCCTCCTTCCGGCGAAGGTCGACAGGTGATTCTTAGCCGTTTTGCTGTTCTTCCCCATCTTCTTGCCTCCGTCGAGCGCGGCTACAACTCCGGTCGGCTGAGCCCAACTGGGTTCGCTCCGATTGGCTAATACGGCAGAGGCCATGCCAAAACAGAGACCGAAACGAGCATGAATCCGCAAGGGCGTGGGATCCACGCGCCACCAAGATACCCCACGCGCCGCTAGATTGAATTGAAAATGGGAAAAAATGAAAAGGGTAGGACCTGGAATTGGCCTGTGTGTCTCTGAGAGTGAGGATGGAGGGAAGGGCAGGGACGGTTCTTAAAGGCACGGAGATCTTCCCGGGAAATTCCCGGGCAGGGTTGGGGCCGTTGATTCGGGCTGTCTCGTCGATCATAAGGTAGTTGGGCTGCCCGGGAGGCTGACCGGGGGTGGCTTGGACGGACGGTTGAGATGGGGAGGTTGGTGCACGTGGAAGGTTTTGAGCTGTTGGATTGTGGCTCGTGGATTTGGATTGGTTTTGAGTTTGGAGTGAATTTGGGATCAATGAATCTAGAGTTTTGTGGGTCCTGGTGGTGATGACGTGGACTGATGCCAAGTTGGCATGATCCGACGTGTATGGAATTGCACGTGTTTGAATAAAGGAAAAAACACAAGATATTAATGATGAGAATTTAAATGTTTGTGTTGAGTCTTTAATTGAACAATTTAGAAAGTAAAATTGTCCATTTTTAAAGTTTAATGATAAGATCTTAAGTTCAAACGTTGTTGAATCTTCAAACAAGTAAAAGATATATTTATTGATTATTGCATATTAAACAAGATCATAGATTTACGGGAGTGTGGTAACCTATAAAAAAAACAGTATCAGACATTTTTTTTACTCGCGAAAGGAAAATAATTAAACGAGCTTAGCCTCTTAACATAACTAAGTATCCATCAAACATTTATTATAACTCACTCATCATGAAAACACGTGCGCTCACATATGCGTCCAAAATCAAAATATTGTGAAATGCATATGGCTTTGAACATGATTCATTATGTAATTGTCTTAGAATTTTAGGTATGACATGAAATATAAGTTATAACACGTGTAAAGATTGTTATGTTTGAAAAATTGTTTACGACGTTTCATTAAGATTCACAATCTAAAAAGTAGTCGTCGATGAATACATCAATTTTTTTATATTTTTATCATGATTTTTGCGTGTTAGTCCAATGTGAATATGAACATATTGTTATGTAATTGTTGGGTTTAGGACACTTTTTAATAGCTTTCATTTTTTGTGTTCTACCACAATGATTGTCTTTCTTTAATAATTTGAATTTGCTTAAACATCAAAGGTGGTTCTTGTTGAGCCTTGGAACAACATTTCTATGCTTTTAGACATTAAAGAGTACAAACCAAGAGTTATTTGATTTAAGCATGAAACTATGACACATAGTTAAAAGTGAAAACATACAAGATCATGTATTGATTGTATTTAATTACACACCAAATTATGATATTTGATACATATATGATTGTATTCTACTAATTATATAATTAATATATGAGCTCAGAGCTCAGCTCACAAAAATAATGGAAGGGTCACAGCAACACTCATCCAAGAGACAACAACAACAGAGAGCTGCAAGGCTGCAAAAGAAGACATAACACAATCAAACAACAAAACATAATAAACAGTATATCTGTATATATATTAATAGAAAAATATTATAAAATAATTCATTTCCCATCACATTAATTTGGTATATTTTAGTCATTAATGTATTATTTTTGTTTCAGTTTGATCCAAACTTAATCAATTTAATCTACAAGAACTATATAATATCAAATTGGGTTAATAAACTACAAGAATAAGGTGGAGGTAAAAGAAACATACCATCCCTCAAGAAAACCAACTTCTCTCTTGGGTGGAGGAGCAGCATATTGGTATTGTGGAGGTGCCATCACTGGTGGACCTTGATAGCTTCCTGCTCATAACTCAAACACACACAATTAGCTGTAAACAAAGAGAGCAGAGAGTTTAAGCCATAATACAATCGAATTGGATCTGTACAGACGCTACATGTCCACAAATTCATTAAGACATATACGTGTCAAATTCTTGTATATTTCACTTCTCAGTCATTAACTCTAAAGTTGTTTTCCCCTCTATATATAACCTCAAGAAACCTCTAATAATTTCCAAGAAAACCCAAATTCAGAAAATGAGAATAGAAGTACCTGGAGCTGGATATGGATAAGCATACTTGGGCTCACTCATGATGATCTCTAAAACACAACACAAATAGATTGTATACTAAGACAAAGTATTATTTGTGGGTCTTAAGTTCTTATAAACTAAGACAAAGACAGAGACAAGAAAGTTTGAGAAATGTGTAATATGGAAGAGAAGGCTCTAGAAAGTAACATATTTGAAGTGATGGGTACCACTATTTAATTGTTGGTTCACATTTGTTAATGGGTGGTTTCTTGGAAGGGACATGGTCATGGAGATGGATATGGAATATAATTAGATAGGTCTTGACAATGTATTTTATCATTTTCAGCTTACTTTTGACAGGTGTCAGCCTGTGAGTGGGCAGATTTTGTGCACTTTGTTCAAATTGAGATGTTCTTTTGTATAATTTTTTTTAAAAAAAGTCTTGAGAATAATTAAGGCATGTGGGGTTCAAAAGCTTGAGTTTCAAGCTCACATGAAAATGGGGGTACTGGTGCTCCCTACAAAGCAAACTCATATTCCCTTCACACAATCAACTATAGTTATGATGCATTGTGTGTGAAATTACACTTTTGCCCCTAAGCATGTGAACTTTGACAGCTATTTTATAACATTTTCCTACATATATATTATCTTGAGTTCCTATTTCCTAAGGTTGAAATGATTGATCATGGTCAAAGTGATAGCCTATACATTCCTTCTCAACATGCTATACAAAGTTTGATTGGTTTTCAAGTTATATTGACTTGAATTATATGTAATTTCAAGGGTTTTTTGAGTTTGTAAAGATCCAATATAAAGATCCATGAACTCATATACACTTTATATCATATGCAATCATACATGGTTTTAAGTAATTCTTTAATGCAAAATACATATGATATGCATATAATATAAACTGTGAGCTCTTGTAAAGGTGGATGACATATCTTGTTCTATAATGGATTAACATTTCATTAGCTTATATATATTGTTGCAAATGGGGTTTCAAGTCCAATACAACTTTGTGGGTTCAAGAATGAGTTTTTGAAGTGCTTAGTAACACAGCCCAAGTTGAGAACAGATTAGGCCCAGTCAGTCATGTCAACTGAGTTACACCAAGCACCTTCATACTGTTAAAGCCCTGGCCTTTTTGGTCTGTTTTACTTTCACTGATCATCATCATTATCAGAAGAAGAAGACAAAGATGTGTTGATTGACATTTTGTTAAGCTAATAACCAGTGAAATCACTGTTAAGGCTCATCTGCATCAGCAAATCATGTTACTCTCTCATCACCACCCCATCTTTCATTTCCATGTACACCATCACCACCACCAGACACCAGTTGCTCTACAGGTTCTACTCTATAGATCTCCTTAATTGATTAAATATCTCTGTAGATTTTGCCATGAATGTGATGATGGGTCTTTCAGTGAGTACCATGAACTTGCTTTTCCCTTCAATTATATGTTCATTTTCCTAAATTCCTGTAATGGGTTGCTTTGTATGCAGTACCATGAATTTTTAGGTAGTGAAAAATCACATGAGTGTGTTATTGGGTTTTGTACTTTTGTTTTGATTCAAAGAGAAATGATTATAAGGTGGTGAAGATTGTGTATTTCCATGGACCCAGTTGGTCCATATTGGTTCCTCCTCCTGAGGTTGAGGTTTTTGAGCTGTCCACAAGGGCTTGGAGGAGCATAATAAGTACCTCTGTCTTGCTACCCAAACTACCTAGGCTTTTGTGAATGGGGCTGTCCACAGGATTGGGTATAATCATAAATTCATAATTGTAGCGAGAGATTGGCTGTGGTGTAGTTTGATAAAGGAGATGAGGTTATTCGAGAATTCGAGATGCCAATTGGTGTTGCTGTTGATGATGGTTATGGCTATTCTGTTACCGAATGAGGTGGATTGCTTGGTTTGATTCAGTGTAGGTTCGGGAAGGAGTGTTGTGTGTTTGGGTGATGAATGAGTATGGTGTAGCCGAGTCTTGGACTTTGGAAAACATGGCCAAGCAAGCTTTAGTGATGATGGATGGCGGGGATGTGGTTTCGTGTTATCCTAAGAACTGAGAAAATTGGCATCTCTGGCAATGTTTTGAACTTTCTGCACAAGGCGAGTCTTGTGTTATTGAATGGACTAAATGGGGTCTTGGGAGAGGCATGTTATCCCAATGCAATTAATCAGTGATTAACACAAGACTCGTATAAATCCAAAGTCTTAGTTCGACAAGATTTATACATTCGTATTGGAAATTTAAACTAGGATCTTATTAGATGGATGATCTCATTGAATTTGAATTCAAAATAGGTGTCTATAAATAAGAACACATGCATTAGTAGTAGGGATGTTCAATTATGTATTTGGCTTTCTGTCGTTTTCTTGTCGGTACTTCTAATTCTATATATTTATTGTTCCTTTGCTTATTCTTATTTCATGTTTTTTATCATGCTTGACTTCAGTTTTAAAGCTTATCCCTAAACTCTTCCATTTTGTCACAGCTACAAATTTAGGAAGTTGAAGTGATTCATATTTAAAGAGTAACTAGTAACAATAAGCTTATGTGATACGGTTTTCAAGCCCTCTGGTTACATCTTGTTAAATGATTTAGCCAATTCTATTGTTGCATGTCATGTAGGTTTGATCACTAATCAGAATTGTGATTTGTGTAAGAGTCGATGTTGTCAGTCATTTTGTTGAGAATTATATGCCATCATAGATATCTTATGTCCTCAAATACTACATATTAAGGTAGTCATTTCATATCAGATTGCTCATCCAATATAGCTTCCCTAACAATACAAAACTAAGAAGTAAACATGTTATTAGTATAGTTACTTAGATTCTACGAGTGCACCTGCTATGAGTTCATTTCTAATAATTGGAACACACGCCACACGGGTACATATGAATTTTGAATTGTCGTGTGACCATACGCTCCTTGTTCTTTTTCATGTTGGTTTAATGGCTATTCTTGTTCGTGTTGGGCAGCGACTTAATTGGCCGTGCAGTTCTGGTTTGGTACATGTATTCTAGTGGTACTGAGGCGGTATCACTGGTAGCGTAGATAAAGGAGAAGCCACAATTTGCATTAACAAAAAAGAAAGAAAGCTGCAATATTTATTGGTATCACTCCAAGTCTCCAAGTTTGCTGTTTGTTATTAGTTGTTGGTTTTGTCTCAACAAAAAGCATGATGATCTAATTTCTTATTTTGTGAGGAAATGTGTACACTTTTTTTGTTTTTTTTGTTGTTGTTGTTTTTTGTTGTAAAAAATAAGGATAAAGTTAGAGTTGGATATGTTTAATGATTGATTACTCTTTGGTGCAGCTAGATTCGTAGTTGATTTACAATAAGATGGACATCCCATGATTTGCTAGCAAAGTTTGTTTTGTTCTTTTATGAGAAGATTGAAATGGTGGGTTAGTGACATATATTTATCTTGATGCCTCTTTTGAATCTCTGCAATTCTTCCTCTTAATTAATATCTTAGGTAGAGTTTGGATTGAAATTTTGGGAATGAGAATGAGAATCAAGAATGAAAAACAAAATTTCAAATCAATTCTTATGACAAAAACATCGTAATTCAAACCTGAACGATGAGAATCTCATTCCGCTTTACTGTGTACATTTCATTAAATGGCTGTGACTGTGAGTTCACATGTTGACAAAGAGCATGGTTTAGTTTTCTAGTCAAATTTGGACACATGTAGTAGACTTGAAAATATCATTGAATTGTAGCTACCACCCAACACTCTTGACTTCACAAACACCATATCTCTATCAGATTTTGCCACATATACCCTTGTTGTCTTGTCTTAGCTCAACAGTTTCACTTGGTTTCTTCTTCATGGACAAGCCAAGTTGACCAAAACCCATGTTTGTTCACATTGATCTCTCAATTGGGTTCTTGTTTTCTCTCTAGTATTTGCTAGCAATCATGTTAATATCTTCAGTGGTTTATAGTTTTATGCAAGTAGATTTTGAAACTATCTCTAAGATACTCAAGTAAACATGATGTTTTCTTAGTTATCAAGCAAAGGAAGGCTTGGAAATGGAATATACTCATCATGTAATATAATATTGGATAAGATTTGGACTTTGATTTATTTTATGCTATACTTGTATACATATATAGTTTGTTATTATAATGTTAATCATATTAACAATGATTTAGTTGCAGAAATTAGTCAAGTCGTCGCGTAGATTGGCGCCACGGTGCAAGCTCTAGAGTGGGAGCTGGTGAAGAAGCAACCTGGAAAATGACATAAAGGCCTTGAATTCAAAGAATTAGGGTTTGTGGTGGGAGTCATGGGTTGCTTTCAAGGCTCACAGGTGTCTTTGGGTTTTGAAGGTACAGTGTGAGTCTCTTTCATTTCAATTTTCTTTTTCTTGTTTGAAGAGTGGACTCACTTGGGATGATAGCTACATCTAACTAAACCCATGGGGAAGAAGAAAAAATATGGATGCTTTAATATCTTTTTTGTCTTTTTTGGTTTTCGAGGAGTGTCCCGTGTTATAGGATTCAAGGCTAATCTCTCGAGATGATGTCGGTTTAGAGCATGTAAATCGGGTTTTGAATATTTGGTTTTGTTTGTGTTGAAAATGTTTAACCTGAATGAATCTGACCTTCTAGAGGTGTTGATTCGTGAACTTTGTGCGCACGGGTTGTGGGTTGAATTGAGATTTGAGTCTAATTTACTCGAAACCACACAAGTATGAGTCGGAAAAGGTTTGAAGTCGATGCTTCATATTTAAACGAATGAAACTCTATCTCCCCAAAGTTTATATGATAGTGCCTAAAAATCTAAAATATCTAACTTTGATATCTACTCTTTTGTTTTTGGTTTTTGGGTGGGGATTCATGGGTTTGAAAAGACATGTGAAAGGGACAATATTATTCATTTGCTAATGAACAAGTGACTTCTTTTTATTTTCCAATTCTTCTTATAGGATTCTAGATTTATATCCATTGTTGCTTGGTATCACTTTTGGGTCATTGGGGGTGTAAAAAGCATCCATTATATACCATTGAAGTCCCAAAAGGTTGTGTGAATATATCTCTCAAAAGAATTTATTTGGATTTGTTACTTATTTATGGTTGAAAACAAATCTCTCATGTAAAATCATATATGTGTTTTCTCATATGAATCATTATTATCACCTACAAAGTATCAAATTGTTCAATTAAGTCGTTATTTCAGCTGCATGAGACAATATATACTAAAAACTTAATCATAATCATTTAGATTATATGTTAATAATTAAACAATTAACAATATTAACAAATTAATCATCATCATCATAGTGTCACTATATGATATAAACTAAACTAAATTATGTCATCTTTCTATGATAAAAAATTTCTAATCATGGTGCTTATCAAAGAAATTAGTAGTATTAGTTTTACAATAGTTTCCAAGCATAATCAATGGTAGGCATGGTTTACAAATTACAAGTTCCATCATCAACATGAATTGGAATTTGGAAATTGAGAAAAAGATGCCAAGGTTCTTAAGAAGATAGCATGTTATTTTTTCTAAGAGAAATCATGTCAATTGACCTTAATTTTTTCCATGTCATGTTACATATTCCCCTCAATTGGGGACACACATGATTATTGACTTTACCAAGACTTTGAAATCCAACACTTTGCTAATAAATCTTTAAATATAACCCTAATAATAATCTAATTTTCCAAGTTTTGGACCCACTTCTCAATCTTGATTTCAGTTGGTAATACATTATAACTTCACATGCTCTACTAACACTCAACAACCACATGCTAATCTAACATGATTTGATGTTAAACTTTCATCAAATTGGAAAGAATATTACTTCAACTTATTTATAATGAAAGTGGGCTTTTTTCTTTAAAAATCGAATTTTACTCTTAGAGATTAGAACTGAGAATTTGGTTTCGAATCAAATTTGGATAGAACTAGTTTTGTACCCGACAATGCTCGGGTTAGTGTCATATTTTAAC
>JAYMTF010001943.1:0-20518 GCA_036897485.1 Pelargonium nanum | reverse complement strand
GAACATAAATTTATTTTCTTAATTAAAAAATATTTGTATACGATAATTACTAATTACCAACTCGTGCATCGCACGGGTAATTCCACTAGTATATTTAGAAAACTCAAATATTTCAAAAGGTATACATTTTCTACAGTAAAAACCACCCTCTCAAACCACATCTGGTTTTCAGTAGATGGGTCCCACACATTTTGTATCTAATGTTATTATCTTTTTTTTTTTAAAATGATCTTTTTTTTTCTTTTTTCTTTCTAATAATCTATTTGTGAATTTTTTTAAAAGAGATATTTGTGAAATTTTTTAGTTCACTGTTTAAGTAAAAAAAAAAAAATCTTACCGGTTTATTCATTTTTTCTGTCTCATACACTATTACACTCTTTCAATATGTTATACCTATAATTTATTGAAAAAAATAAAAAGTAGAATTTTTTTCCGAAGAATAAAAAATATAGAATTATTAATTACTTATCCCTTTTATAATTTCTTTAAATAAAGAAAATGCCTTTTAATTATTATTATTAAAGATCTATATGATTTTTTTTGTTTTAAAAGAAAAGATCTATCTTATTTTTTTAAAGTCAATTTTTTCTAAAGATTTAAATAAATATTCCTTAAAATGTAGAGTTTTATACGATATTGTTTTACATGTGGAAATGAGATAATTACGACATATAGCCCATAATTATTTAATTAAGTAATAATTAAAGATACGTAACTACTTAATTAATTGTTTTTTACCAAACCCAACTTTGTATTTTTAATTAATCATATCCAAATGTAGAGCTGGCAATTCGGACAACGTGTTGAGTATGAGTCGGGTAACCCACAGATTCGGGTAGGAATACAATGACCCTAACCCAACCCGCATGGTCATGGATGGGGTGCGGGTTGGGTACGGGTCTCCCCACACAAAAAAAAAACTATGAACTATTGATTGGAATCAGTTGACTCCAAACACATCTATCTCCGTACATAAAACTTACAATCATAGTTAATTTAAACCACATTTGAACTACATTAATCCTTAAAAAAATTTCATCCACATTTGAAACTATATAGTATAAACCATCACAACAATCTTCACAGCTTTGATCTAATTCTACAGAACATATACAAACTAAGTTGAAGGATCACCAATTTCACCTAATTTGCGGATACCCATTACCCACTGGGTATACTCGACACAACCCGTTAATTACAAATATCAGACCTGACTCGAAACTTACTCGGGTAAAAAGCAGTATGCCAAACCCGTTCATTTTACAGGTAACTCGCTAGTACCCACGGGTATGGGTCTAAATTGCCAGCTCTATCCAAATGTAACAAATTTGTAATTTCAAGGGGCCCTACAAGCCCCATCCAAGCAAACAAGTCTAACGAGAGTTTTGAGAACCAAGTTAAAGCGTCAGCAACTCGGTTCGCAGACGAAAAAGTAGAATACAATTTTACTCTATAAAATTGGACAACCAAACTGTCTATATAAGCTAAATTCATAGCAAAAGCACTGGAATCATCGTTCCCCATTCTGTAAGTCACAGACAATAGATATATAATTAGTTTTTTCTTTTACACAAAAGATATATAATTAGTTAAACATGATAAGTTAATTTAAATAGTTACAACAATAAATAATTTTAATTTTAATTAAGAATAATTTATATGAGATGGACACATGTAAAAAAACAAAAGTGCCACGTGTCGCATAGAGAAATTGTGTATTTTCTATATATATTAAAATAGATTTTTAATTTAGTAAATTCATCTTTAATTTCGATATTTTTTAAGTATCTTAAATTTTAATATTAAAATCACAAGGAAAAAAAATAGGAATAACATATTGAAAGAGA
Source organism: Pelargonium nanum (assembly GCA_036897485.1). Taxonomy (NCBI): domain Eukaryota; kingdom Viridiplantae; phylum Streptophyta; class Magnoliopsida; order Geraniales; family Geraniaceae; genus Pelargonium; species Pelargonium nanum. The sequence continues at coordinate 18,671 of JAYMTF010001943.1, read as the reverse complement.
TTATGAGAACAAAAAATGAATAAAAAGGTAAAACAACTTTTTTACTGAAAGTCTGAAACAATGAACTAAAATATCCACAAAACAAATATTTCAGAAAAAAAAATATCCACAAACACTAAAACAAATTCACAAAATCAGATGGGGGACCCAATCATTTAAAACCAGATGTGGTTTGAGAGAGTGGTTTTTACTGTAGAAGATGTATATATTTTGAAATATTTGAGTTCTCAAAACATATTGGAATATATTTTAATCAAGTTGTATAACAATTAAAAAAACTCCAACCTTAGGTACCATTTGGATTTTTTTTTTAATTTTTTTTTCTTTATAAACGAGTGTGACGGTTAAGAATGGTAATGAAAACGTGATTCAGATGATGAAATTCTGCATCGACCATCAATAAGCTTGGTTTTCTTACTGCTAATCCATTTATACTGTACTTTTAAGCCAATAAAAACTAGTTGACGGAGATTTTTAGGGTTTGTTTAATAAAATTATTTGTTGCTGGAACAGCCTGGAAGTTGCAACCACAACAATAAAATTGAGAGTTGGAGGTGATGTTGTTAGGCATAAAGCAAATTTGTGGCATTGTCCTGCTCCGGCAAGTCCTTTTCAGGTTTTGCAATTCTCATGCATTTGAATTAGAATTTGTTTCTTGTTTGGAAATTTCACATTTATGTCCTCACATCAGATTTCACCAATACTATTATTAACACAAGAATGGCTCTCCATCTGCACAGCAGGTCACCAATTACTCACTTGTTTCTTTTGTGATCAAAACTTCATTTTGACCAAAAAGATAAAAGACCAACCATCATGCATGCATATTTTGATTATGATTGCTACCTGCTTTGGACCCATTGCTGTTGAAGCCATAAATACATTTACAGGACCACCCATTCCTGGTCTTCCTGCTCCTGTGTTTTTGCCATGATTTTGTAATGGCACCTTAAGTGTTTGTTTGGTAGCTCTACGTCAAACTTGTAGGAGGTGTCACCTCCTCGTGGCGTCAGCCTAGCAGGATAGCATGTTTGGCGGGAGCCGCCTTTCCACCAAGTAGCCCCGCACAACTGGAAGGAAGTTAAAGTTGCACGAGCTTCCCACCTCCTTGAGCCTCTTATATGGGTTGCAAGGAGGAAGAATGCACCACATTACCCAAATGACTACGTCCGTCTCAGAATGAATGTTATGTCTGACTTGTATTTTCCCCCGAAAATAAACGTTCTCTTTTCTTTTTAAAAAGTTAGTAGGTGCATAAATTACCAATAACATTCTTATAACAAGTCAGGTAGTATCTTTTGAGTTTCTTAAAACACATGTTCACATGGATTCAAAAATGTTTGTACAACGTTGCGGTAGTTTGAAACTGGAATTGGCCCAATATCGCATTCTCAAAATAGAAACAAAACAATGACACTAACTCTAAGGCGAAAAGAGTATATGTTAACAGTCTCAACAACAATAATAGCCACCTGAAGTGATTTTGTTAAGCTTAACTATGTTTAAGAACCATTTGTTGAGTTCATATGCAGAATTCAGGAAATGCAGTTGATAGATACTACAAGTAACAAAATCATATTTTCCCATAAAACCACACATACTGAAATACAGTAATTTACTTAGTAATACAGCGAGAGCATGAGAGAATGAATGATTCCCTCCATTTCTTGTCTAGCCAGTTCGTAAATTGAAAATGACTATTTCTTGGTTCAAACTATGTTACTTCAACTAAAATACACACAAACATATATCAAAAGATGTAACAGGCTGTTAGGGAACTATAACTTCTACAACCATCCAATGCATTCGCAAAAACAACCTTCCACTCCAGCGATCGACGTGTCTAATAAGCAGCACAGCCTCCACACACAAGACTCCTGCATTCATTGAAAGAAACATATCATAGGTATAAGTGTTTTACAATTAGGTATAAGTGTTTTACAATGGACTAATCATGTAGACCACTCTTTAGTTTTGGACGAGTTTTGAAAGAATTTAATGGAGTCTTGTGTGTGGAGGGTTAGTGGGGAATTTAAAGAATTTACTAGGCTCGACTGTGTTGACCCGTTTCCATCAAACCAAGACAGATGGCGGAGCCTACTGCAACAACATTAGCATACAACTGACATGTCGCAGCTGTGGTAGGCAGCGGCCCATGCCAATCTGTCAAAACCTTATTATATAATACTAGTGAAATCTAATAATTTCATAAAAAGTGTCTCGGTTAAGTGATAGAGATTGCCCTCCTCTGACCAATAGATCTTGGGTTCGATGAAATTTTGAAATTTTCCGTGCCCCTCTTGACCAAAATCCTGGCTTCACCACTGGTTGCAACATGAAGCTTCCATACGACATTAGCTCACTTGTTTCTCTCTGGGTCTGCCTTTTGAAACTGCCTGATGCATGTCCTCGTCTATTTATCATTATTGCAACAAGTCCTTTCTACTCACACTTTCTACATTATTCTATAGATCACATTGTCAATCCACATGCTCTGTGTTCACTTTGCAGAGTTCTAATGTAATGGATTCATAATTTAGGAGCTTTGAGTCCCATCTACCAGAAAGTCAGTGGTCTAAATAACCATGCCTCCTTTTCAGTTGGTCCGTCAATTAATGACTAGAAGAAGGGGTCTGTGAGCTCTTGGGACAGTCTTTACCTATTTGGGTCCTCATAACGTGGGATCCTATCTAACCGAAATCCCACCCCATAAGATTACTATCAACAAATAGGAGAGTCCTAACAAGTGAATATATTCGAGTCCAATGTAGGAAATATGATACCAAAAGAAGCTACAGAGAAGCATATATTAATTCACTCGACCTTTCTAAATGTAGGTCTACATCACATGTACTAAAAAAAACAATACATGCGAAACAGATATAATGGCACATGTATACAGCTGAGCAATTGCAAAACAAGAAACATATGTTCGAGGGCAATTAATGTACTTACCCAATTGAGCAACCAGACCTTCTGTGCCTTTTCTTCCTCGCCATCTCCTTCCTCCTTGGAGGTTGAAGAACAACCTTAATTGCAGTATCAAAAACAGCTTTTACATTCTGAAACATCGAACACAAAATCGTCATCATTCGAGCAGTAACAGTCAACCAAGCATTTTATACAGAAAGCCGAAGAAAAGCCGTGTTTGAAAGAATAGTACTCAAGGCAATCTAATATACCTGCTGGGTCTTAGAGCTGCACTCGATGTATGCAGCAGCACCAATTTGCTTCCTCAGCTCCTCTCCCTATTTCAATATAAGCTCAATGAGTTCCTTACAAGGGATATAAGCAAAAATTACAGGGTTAAAAAGCTACGAACCTGAGCAGATGTAATGATATTAGAGCCCATATGATCGGCACGAAACCCTCTGTCATCACGGAGATCTGCAATTCATTGAATTCAAGTCTTATCATTTAAACATACATCTTAATAGATGCCATACAATAGGCATCATCGGATTGTAAATAGCGAAAATTGACCTACCAAGCTTTGTTCCAACAAGAACAATTGGAACATTGGGTGCAAAGCGTCGAAGTTCAGGCATCCACTGAGGAAAAAGATGAAACCAACAACCTTAGTCACCGATTACGCAGAATTTAGGAAACATTGAGATACAGTAGCTCTCATAGGTTGATGATCAGGACCCAATTATTTTCTAAACTTCAACACTAGGGAACATACTACACATAAAAGATGCAGATCTTGATGTGGAGAAGTGCAAAACAAAACAACCACATAAGCTTTAATTTGAAACCAAAATGACCCACTTTTTAAAAATGATCATAAAATAACAATAAAAAGGAAAAAAAAGGCAGAACATGATACTAAAAGCAGGAAGAGACATCATCAGCATTGAAATTGGTACCTTCTTAAGAATGTTTTCATAGCTTGCCCTGCTAATTAATGAGAAAGCCAACACAAAAATGTCAGCTCCTCTGTAGCTCAGTGGCCTCAACCTGCTATAGTCTTCCTGACCTTTAAACCAGAAGAGAATCAATTAGTCAAGCACACACAAAACAAACCCAAATCCAAAATCCCCACATACTAAAACCAAAGTACCAAACCCTAGAAATCAACAATAAATCAATAACCTGCAGTATCCCACAGCCCCAAGTTGACAATGCTCCCATCCACAGCCACATTTGCACTGAAGTTATCAAACACAGTGGGTATATAGTCCTAGCAACCCACAAAAGAACCAAAAATGAGAAACATGATTCATGGGCCTAAAATTGCAAAAACACATGAGAGTGGGAGGTTGATGGATTACAATATCACACCCAATAAAAAGAACATAAAAAATTGAACTTTATAAGAGGAACCAATCTGGGTATTGAAAGGAAAAAAAAAAACCCATATGCAGAAATCACATAAGGAATCAGAAATGGAAGAAAATACAGCAATTTATAGGTAAAGGAAGGTTTTTGAGAGATGGGTTTTGAGGAACTCACAGTGGGGAACTTGTTGCTGGTGTAGCAAATGAGCATGCAGGTCTTCCCAACAGCTCCATCTCCAACTGTTACACATTTAATGAACTTGGAAGCACTCATTCTCAGTAAAAATTTGAAATTTCCTCCTCCACTGTCCTCACCAAGAAGGTCTGTGAAGAGCTGAATTTAAAGAACAACAAAGAAGCTGGAGGATGGTTCAGAGAGAAAAGGTAGAAGAAGAAAGAGCAGCACAGTGTATCAAGAAATGTTGGGGTTGAGGCAGGTCAGTGAGATGCTTATATATAAATATAGAAAGAAACAGAAAATATGAGAGAGAGAGAGAGAGAGAGAGAGAGAGAGGGAGAGAGAGAGAGAGTTGTTTGGATTGGAGTCAAAGTGACTTTTTTTCATCAGTGTCAATAAATTTCAAATCCAACAGAAATATTTTTCGAAATGCAGAAATGGGCCCATCTCCAAACGGTACCTAAATGGCCCTCCTCTTTGCTCTGCTCTGCTGGTTTCCATTCCTTTCCAAATTCCAACTGTGTTGTCACATTTCATTTTTTATTTTCTTCTAACAACTACACACCAAACACATCTCTATATCTCCTAAAAGCTCACATAAATTCAATCAATTTGATTCAAATCATTGTTAAGGAACATTATATCCAGAATCCAATCTATGAAATACCATTTTGTTTAGTTGAATATTCACAGCTGAGACTAGAGACTGATCTTCCTTTCTTGTTTCTTGCTGAGAAAGAAAGAAAAAATCTTGGTAAGAGCAACAGATTGGGATGTGGTACGGTGTAATTTGACATTTGCTGTTGCTACTTTATTGACTGCTTCCACTACCACAGGAAGTAAAAGACACAGACAAGAAAACACACCGTGCAGCTAATCTATTCTATGGTGTGCACCAATTTTCTCTCTTTTTTTAGCTTGAGATTTATAAGATTGATGAAGTATTAAATATAGTTTGGTTGAAACGCCAGTGAGTTGTCGTGAGAAGTTGAGTTTCGGGTAATAGAATGTTCGAACAAAAACAACGATAAATATGTATAAGTTGCTGAAATAATTGTAATGGACATGAAATATTTGAAACCAACTTAATAATATAAATCCACACATATGACCTCATAAGATATACTCACTCCGTCCCAAAATAAGTGTCCTGTTTGTCTAAATTTTTTGTCCCAAAATGAGTGTAGGGGAAAAAGTTAGCGTAATATTGGAAACACATCAAATTATTTGGTAATTCACTTTATTTTTAACAAATCAACAACTTACTTAGTACCATTTTTTCAAAATTTTGCTTATGTGACGCCTCCTTTAAAAGACTATGGTATTACCAAACAAGAACCTATTGTCTCTCTCCCTTTGTAAGCTTGTATTTTTTTATTATATGAAAAAGATATGATTTGAATATTGGAATAAGATGCAGCAATTTGATTGTGGAACAAATTGTTGAGATTGAGGAGAGAAAGGCATGCATGGCATGGAATGGCTTGGCTTGGAAGTTGTTTCCATAAATAACTATTTATTAGTTTTTTAATGGAAAAGTCACTTCGATCTTTTGAATTTAAATTAATACTACTACTTTTCACTATTTGAACACCTTAAATGCGACCGTTGGATTCGTGAATCTTAAATCACAAACGTGCTGTTGCTGCTCAAAATTTGGCACACATCTCCAACGTTATCAGATCACTTGTTTAGTTTCTGTCCTTATTTTATTAATTTTCTTTGTTTCTTTGCTTGTTTGTTTCTACATCTATACTATACCATCTCTCTCTTATTCCAGTGAACATTGTCACCATTTTCTTCTTTTTTCTTTATTATTTTATTTAATGTGTTGAACTACACACTAAAAATAACTCTCATTTTTCATTATTGACTCACTCTTGAGCCAGCAAATTAATGACATGAGGTTGAGAACAAACTCTGGGCATGAAGTGCTAGTCATTAACCTTTGTTCGTGTTCCCACATGATTGGCGAACTTAAATTATTAATAAAACACTTCGAGATTGATGACACCTAGTTTCATCAATAGTGAAATGGCGGCTCACGAACCATCACTAGCTTGATTTAAAGTAACGAGTGTAGCACGACAAAAAGTAGCATAAAAAAATAAACGTGTGTTTTTTAGCACTCAGTGCTCCTTGAAAAAGTTGGGCATGAGTTGCTCCGGGAAGTCCACATTTCAGGAAACATGCTCATCCTTTTACTCCGAACTTTTTTCTTGTTAGCACCTCCGAAGAGTCGGCTAGTAATGTTAACAAACAAACACTTAATATTGCAATTTTACAGCTGCTAGGTTTAGAAAGTGTAGTTAGTATATTTTAACAAAAATCCAAATTTAAATGTGGTAAATTCTTTCAATTATTTGAAGATATTGTGCCCACTTGGCACTGGTAATGCTGCAACAAGTTTCAAGAGAAACAAAAAGAAGCCTATCTATGTTCCAAGTTGCATAAAATCTCTAATCTTTTTCCCTATTTTGTGTATGTGTATTTGGCTGGCATATCAGATATATGTCCCCAAAGATGATTATATATGAAAAATCTATCTTAAACTTTGGACTCAATATATCAGATTTTTTCAATCTTTCTAAGAAAAACTAATCTGGTTCTCTGAATTTAGGCTTGAAAATTTATGAATTGGATCTAAACTACAATTGCACATTACTTTTCAACTTAGATATGTAGACATCAGAGTAAAAAAAAAAAGTAGCAAAATCAAGTCATAACTTTTGTGATAAGCATATAGAATAGTATCTAGCTACTATTATACATAGAAAAATACATAACATAGTAATCATTTGGTGATGACAATAGGAGATGCTATGAATCTAATAACCTCACCATCTTGAATCTCACTTTCACTCTCCTCTCCCTCCCACAAGTCCCAAACATTTTTGTCCTCATTACAAGACCCATAAGCCCAACTACACACAAAATAGTAAAACACATTGGCCACACTCATAATAGTGAGAAGCCAATAGTAATAATCATAATGACCCTTGTTCAAGTTATCTCCCACCCAACTCTCTTTCTCTCCTTTTTTTGTCACACTATCCAAAATGTTCACAATGGCTGTCCCCACCAAGTTCCCCACAGCCATCCCAAGTGCCAACAATGCCACTCCAATACTACTCATGCTCTTTGGAAATTGCGAGTAGTAAAATTCTATCTGTCCGATCGCGTTCAAAGCCTCTGCTAGCCCAATCAAACAGTATTGTGGCACGAGCCACATTGCGGACATGTCCACCACCGCGTGTGGCTTTTTGGAGAGGCCCTGGCGGGTAGCTTGGCGGATCGCTGCGGTCCTCCGCTGCCTCTCCACCTCGGCCGCCACTGCGGTGGCGAGACACGAGATGATGAGTCCGATCCCCATGCGTTGTTTCAGGGTTAGCCCTTGTTTGAGGCTTGTGTATTTGGCGAGGATTGGGACGAAAATGCGATCGTAAATAGCTACCCAAATAGTGAGCGTGAGGATTGCGAAGACCCCAAATGAGCTTGCGGGGATTTTGAAGCTTAAGGAGGTGAATGGACGCCTGTCCATGGTGCTAGCTTGGAGAACCGGAAATGTTTGTTGACTTATGGTCACGGCGATCATGACACCCGTTGACCATATGGGCATCACTTTTGCCACTGCTTTTAGCTCTTCCACTTGCTTGATTGTGCACAAATTCCATGGATCAATTGCTACTCCATTAGAATCCAAGTCCTCTTGGTTTCTAGTCACACAAGCTTTGTTTAGCCACCTGAAGAAATAGAGAGATTCCAAACTATTAGGGGCTCTATTATGGAGGTACCAATTGAGTCTCAACATTCTAACGCTGAGACTCTATTAAGACGCTCATACTTACTTCAATAAATCTGCAGACAGAACGTGCACTCGAATCATATCTATTATTGTCTTAACTGAAATTCTCTTTCCATGTATATGAAAAATTAATTGAATTATACATGACATCACATAATTATAGTACCTTATTTTCTTTGTTGGTTCAACAATTTTGGAACCCTTGTGATAGTAGGAGCCATTGGAGTCCTTTGTTGGCAAAGGCAAGTGCTTGTTCTTCCAAGCTGCAGCTATGACTTGGGCAAAGCTAGTGAACATGCTCTTGTTGGGCCTGACCTTCACATAGAAAGATGAGCCCAACAAGAAAAAGGCTGTGGCAAAAAATGTGAAGCCCATTGGAACCCCAAAGCCCACAACCCAACCTGCCTCTTGCTGGACATAAACTATGACTGTGACTGAGATCATGATGGAGACCCCAACAGAAGCATAGTACCAGTTGAAGTAGCTCTGGAGTGTCCTCTCATTTTTAGGGTCACCTGCCCTTATGATCTGGTCTGCCCCAAAGGGTAAGGAACAGGCCCTGATGCCACCAGCCCCAAGGGACATGAGCCCAAATGATATGAAGAGAAATAAAAGTTGGGCTGAGTTTGGGCCCGCGCACGGCCCATTTGTGTTCAGATCGCATTTTGGAGGCCTTGCTTGCCTTAAAATTGATGTCAACCATAGCAATGTTATTCCCTAAAAATAGAGAAAAAAAAATTGTTTTAAGCTGTAGCAACAACATGATTCGAACTTGTGGACACTCAAAATCAAGATGAAATGTCTAATTTATCATTGAATTAATTGAGCCGTAAATATTGTTTTGACCTAAAATGATTTATGAAATTTCAAATATTGATCTAAATTAGGAATCTAATGTATATTAAATAATTATTTTTATTTAATTATTTTGCTAACGTGACAGTCCAACTTTATTAAATGAGTCACTCGACCCATCACGTTAGCGAAATAATTAAATAAAAAATATATTTTAAATTTCATATCATACCACTTCACGGAAAACTCCTGGAAACTCACGGAAAGAACCATTTTGGGTCTATAATTAAAATTTCAGGATCATTTGATGCTTAAAACAACGTTTATGGACCTAATTGAGTTCATATGCAAAGTGTTACGAAAAAAATAAAGTTCTTACTTCACACTAATGGATCAATTTGATTAGTTGGATTGAACAAACACGAATCCATATGTATGAAAAGTAAAATCTAATTTGCGGCCCGAATTCGAAGCCCTTTCGGATTGAATTCAAAGGTTACTTTATCAACCCAAATCCAATCTCCGGCCCAAAACTTCAATGAATTTGAGATCGTATTCAATGTTAGACTTTATCAACTGAGATGAACTCTACTTGAAACCCGAAATCTAATATGCAATGAAATGACTAGAATTTAGTGTGCTGACCAGAAGGCTGACGATGGTTCCGGCGGCGATGACCCGAAAACGGCCAAAGTAAGAATCAGAGAGAAAAGCACCAAGAGAAGGCATGAAATTGGAAATGGCAGTCCACAAGAACAACACACTTGTTCCTTCCGCCGGAGACATGTGGTACTCGTAAATCAAGTACAGTATCATATTTGCCTGAAGCCCATAGCTTGCCACCTTTTCAAATGTTTCATTTGCTATATATATATATATATATACACACACATGCATGCAAATTATCCAATTTAATTACAAATTTATAATACCACAACAAAAAAATCAAAACTTGAAATAAATGATATGTAATTAATAAGATCTCACCTATGATGAAAGGAAGGGTCCTAAAGCCACCCCTTTTGCTTGTACCATAATATTGTTGTTGTTTGATTTCATCTCCAATCATCTCCATCTCCAGCTCCATTTTCATGGAAAATAGCTAGAGAGCTGAGCTTGAACTTGGAGACAGCAATACAGTTATATATATAATTTCGTTTAACACCACTGTTTTGTATTATGTGTTAAAAGCCGGCGGATCTAGAGGAGAGCTAGTAGGTCATGACACTCCATGGTTCAATAAATGTTTTTATTATATATAATGTTCACTAATTGAAAGGTTTATATGTATTATATTTATTTTGTGTATTCTATTAACATGGTAAGAGATGACTTTGTATGCATTGCATGACACAATATTTCAATTTTCAATAGGACATTGTTGTCGTTTTGCATTTTCTTTTTCTTATTATAATAGGAAAATAATTAATTTAATATAAGCATAGAAAATAAACAAGATTAATGATGACTTTTGTGTTATGCTAATGACCCTGAATAGTTCAATTTTCTATGATGGATTGATGGTCATGATTGTTTACACATGACATATAAAGAGAGAGTGTAAAAAATAAAATATATGTTATTAATTAATAAAATCTACTCAATGAACAAATATCAAACATAACTATGTTAAATATAAGTTGAAACTTGAAACTATAGCCAATGAGTCACACCTTAGCTTCCCTTACTCATTAGTAGACCATTATACTCACCATCTTGAATCACCACCTCTCATACAATGTACTCTACATAATTGTAATTGCCTATAAATAGGCATCTTCATCTACTTTTAACATCAATCCAATATTAATCCAATATAATCAATAGATCCATATTTTCCATTTCATTTCTAAAAATATATATATATGGACTTACTATTTATTTATTTGGTGAACTTGACATTACTCGTGAAATATTTTATTTTTGTGTAATTTATATATTGTTTGTTATATATTTGTCTTTTATCAAAGCCGCACGTTAAATATGCTATTCCTTTCCAAATCAGTTGAAGGAAAGCTAGAGTTGTACTAATGGATTGATTAATTATTAGACATTTTTGGAGGAAATCACATCACTGTCTCATATGTCTGCAATTTTCATATGAACTGAGTGTTCAGTTGGAAATAACAAAATATATTGTTAGTTGTTGTATTTTTATTACTTGTACTCAATTGAATATTTATGTTTTGTTTTGTGTTTTTATACCATAAACAACATAGAAATTGAAGGAGTCGGAGGAGAGAGTGAGTTTTTATTGTAGTACTAGGATGTCGTGTCATGCAAAATGATGTATGTACTTATATTAACAATGACATTTTACCTAATTCAAGATTTTTATAGTGGAAATATTACATAAATTTTAGTTTGAATTTTTACATGTAAACTTCATGATGACTCAACATTAACAGGATTGGAGAATGCTGTAAAGATTATGTTTATTTTCAATTTAATGGTGAGTGGATTGATGTAATTTTCCCAATGAATGTCATTGGGCATCCACAAAACAACACTAGAAAAAGAACAAACATGTAGTTCTCAATGTCTATGATCCTTACAAAATAAGTGCATAGACCAAGAAGATGGAGACATTTTTTTAGTTTTTGGTTGGAGGGTGAGTTTTAAAGCCGACCTACAATTTGGATTTGAAACCACGTACAATCAAAATGTAATTCAACTTCAAATTGATCTAATCCGATTAACTTTTTAATTAAATTTATATTCAAGTGTACATACTGGTTAAGACAAAATTGATCATTTTACCTTAAATATATAAAATTTATATGATCCGATATGATTCCGATTCTCTTTCGGATCGAATTCGGATTACTCTGTGTCAATCCAAGCAAACCCGAATTCTAAATGACCACCTCTTATGTGAGTTTGGCATGACAATGAGAATGGTGCATTATCACTGGTGGCGGAATTGTGGTGGCATGTGCCATCCCCCAGAACTTCGTTAAATATTAAGTGAATTCACGACTTTTTATTGAATATTTCAATTCAACTGCTACATGTCCTTTTGTGCGATTTTGAATTTCATGTTTGGTTGTCCTCTCCTATTCAACATTCTAGCTTTGCAACTGCTTTTAGGTTGGAACCAAATTTTAAACGGTATCAGAGCCCTGGTTTTCATGTTTGGTTGCCCACTCCTATCCAGTATTCTAGCTCCGCTACTAATTGTCACCTTGTCAGTTTTAATTTGGAAGAATAATTCTTTCACAAAACAAAAAAAACTTAAAACCAGAATTTTCCATGTTTGCAACATTTAAGGTTGCCAAAAACCTGGGTAGATTTTTGGGGTAGATGTTAATGATCACATCATTGACAAACTATAACAAAATGTGACACTGAACATATGAGCATGAATCTTGACAGTTGATTAGCAAAAATTATGCTGTTATTACTTATTACCAATATATCTATCTATGTATATCACTCTGAGTTTCTATACATTCTTCAAGTATAATGTTCATATAAGAATAAGGTTATTTGATGTTACAAAATAATTCCTATAACTCTTTATATTCCAAAATTTACACCATATATAAATCTCCTCCTTCAGCTCAACCCCCATGCCTACAGAATCCGACACAAACGACGTTTCAGCTGTCATGAATTGTATACGAAACATATATAGAACTGAGATTTGGTGTTAACAGAACTGAACTAATTACCTGAATCCGGCCATCTGATGTTCCGGTCACCAAAATTTCTTCACCACCATCTAGAGCCATGCAGAGAACCTTACCACTTGTGCCAGTGTTTAGTGTCTCCACTCTGTTCTGCTTCTCTTTACACCAGATTTCTATAGCTCCTCCCTTGCACCCAAGATATATTAGGTCTGAGCTTATAGCCATAGCTCGCACTTCAAGTGTAGATGGCAATGATCCAACCATACTATAATTCGAAGCACTCCAAATCTTTACCCACAAACGAGGAATATATAAGCACTCGCAGGTTTTGTACTATAGTTTCAAGTGATGCTGATAAAAAAGTTAATAGAGTAGTGCCAATATACCTTCACAGCTGCTCCATCTAAGGGAGAGCTGGCTGAATATATGAGTCCATTGTGAGCTTGGAGAGCATAAACAGGATTTGATTTGACCAACAATTTTCTTGAACCACTCTGAATGGTACCGAGTGTTCCTGATGCTAAATCAATTTCCTGCAAATGACAAAGCTCCATGGTTATATATATAGAGAGAGAGAGACAGAGGAGCTCAAAGTAAATTATTTGAGTCCAAAAGAAACCCGGTACCTGAATACTACTATCATGACAACCACAATATAACTTCCCGTGTACGAGAGCCAATGACCTGACACTTTTGCTTGTGTTAAAAAGTTTTGATCCTCCATTCCACGAGTGAACCTGGTGACGAAGGAAAATTATTAATTTAGGTTGTTACAAACCAGTCAAGCCGATATGGATGACTGAATTAGAGGCCAGACAGAAAGTGTGCACTATTCTATGAGATACCTTGACACCAGCGCCTTGTGGAATGAAGCATGAAATGCTGTTGGAAACAACCAGATTGTGGACCTGATCCTTCATATCGTGCACTTGTACGCAAGATATTAAATTGTTGCTGACAGACCAAACCTGGTTGCCATGTAAAGAAGACTCCGTGTAAATTTATTTAGATAGATATAACTGAATAAGAATCACCGGAGCAATAGAGCTTATGTACCCTTGTCGTTTTATCTAGTGAACCACTGTATAGTTTGTCCCCGGATTGCAAAATCGCCAAGCTAGTAACTGCCTTGGAATGTTCTCTAGTTTCTTGTACAAGATGAAGAATGCTACCTCTACCAGTCCACACCTTCAAAGTCCAAAAGAAAGAAGGCATTGAAATTCAAATTTTATGAAGCTCTATTTGATGCAATACGTTCTAAGTTCTAACAAACATATAGTAAAGACTAGTTCACTAAATATCAGGAATCTATATGTCGTGTAAACCCTATCTCCATCATAATCTGAGACAACATAATATCAACTTAGGGTTAGGGAGACTTACCTTAATAGTTCCATCTGTATGTCCAGAAAAGATCTTATCTCTGAAACAAACTATTGACAGTACCTCTCCATTCTCGCTGCAATCTACTTGAATCAATTCTTTATGATTCCACATTTCCTGCTCCCAAATCAGAGCAGACAATCAGAAAAACTTCTCTCTCTGGTTTAAGTATATACATAACATACAAAGAAGTGTATAAAACTTACGGCACTTGATTCACTCCCTTTGGAGAAAAGTTTAAGCATTTCGAATGCCAAGTGAGAGGATTTCTTAAGCTCCCTTAGACCTTTCAAGATATCCTTCAAGTAAAAAGTTATATCACGCAACCCATCTGAAATTCAAAGTCAAGAATAATCTACCTTTAGAACACAGCTTTAAAAAATCACGAAGCAATAAATATGAAGTGCTACAATATATGTAGAAATGTCCACTATTTTTCATAGCATCTGCAACAATTTTTTTCCCGTTAATCTTTTGCATAGAATCACTACTTGAGATGCTATTCCTTATCATTCACAATTGTTCAATGAAATAGGATATTATAACTGCAACTTACCAGGATCCTGCATGAAGCTTCTCAGAGCAAGAACTGAAAGAGCCCTATCTTCAGTGTCCTTGGCAGACTTGAATATAGATATAAAGCGCTTGAGCAAACAGAGCCGGGCTGCTCCACGTATTCCTGTATCTGGAAGAGTAGTGAGCATGTGTACGAGCCATGTTGCTGAGACAAAGCATGCAGAACATAGCTCTGCATATCTGCTTTTTAGGCCTTCGGCTAAAGCCTCAAATAGGAGGCCAAACTCATGGCTTACTAAAGCGAATGCCATTTTCCTTTCCCAATCTTCAGCGGCCTTCTCTTCTTCCTGTTGAGGTGAGCAACAAAATTTAGAAGATAACACAAAAGGTCTATAGTATTGACCACAAATAGAATTTGATAAGCAGTACCAGTTATCCAGAAATGTTGTACAAAATGTCAAAGAGGCTCACCATAATGTCTTCAATATCTCCAGATTTGTTGCTGACCTTTTCCATTCGCATGACTGCTTTGTAGCTTTTCTCGAGTCCAGCACGTTTAAGAAGAAAGGCACGTGCAAGTGGCGTCCCAGAGGCAGAGAACCTCCCTTGCAATGACACAATTGTCTCAGCAGCAGCTATTTGGGCGGCAGGGGATTCAGAATGTCTAAGGCATGAAATGAGAGTATCTATTGCCTCTTCACGATATATACTCATCTTTCTGGGTTCCACCTGCAAATGAAGACAGTTTTCATTACTTGCTAGTACAAACACATCTTTTTTTAACCATTTCAGTAATCATTGTGTAAAAAGATAGAGAGAGATTCACACCAGAAGATCAAGTTGCAGTAGGAGGCCAGCCACAATGGGGCATTGGTGTGGGAGGGCTACTTGTAGATAGATAAGGAGAGAATGCATTGTACTAAAAGCACCTTCGTCTTTTATGATGTGGAGAATTTGCTCATTAAATGTCCTCCTAAAAATCCAAAAATAACCAATTGCTCATGCTGGCCTAAGCCCAAGATTTAAATTACAATGAGAAACTAGAGGTTAAAAATACATAGAAGATCAATATTGCAGAAAACTTACTTGTTTAGTTTAATCAACTCAGAGAGAAACTGCACTATCTGAAACCGTTCATCGTCATTGGCGCTCATGAAGCTCTCTAGAACAGGAGACAATTCGGCCTTATCAGCAATGATGCTTCTGCACATGCCATCTTCCAGCATACATCTCAATAAGATCCCAACTGCAGCAATTCGCTCCTCTGGCAACTCAGCTTCCAAGCTGCCAATAATATTTTCTACTATTTTTGCTGAAACCACAGCCCTTGCAATAGATGCTACCATGCTCTCTTCACTGCTTCCGAGGATCTGTCCCAATAACAGCACTGCAGCTGTCTTTGGCTTCATACACATCTTAAGCAAATCCTCCTCTCTCTTCTTAATAACAATGAAGAGGGACTCCACCATATCCATCTCAACTAAGCTAATGGTCGAAGGCCTTAGCAGACATATCAACACAGCAGCCTCCAGCAATCCATTTTTGAAAAGGGCCACAATACACTCCACATCAGAATCAACTTGAGTAAGTGTCTGCATCACAACTCTCTCTCTTGACCCCAGTTCAGAGAGAAGAAAAACAGTAGCTTTAAGCACCCGAGGATCAACAGAATTGAAAAGGATCTCTACAAATCCATTTATAACAGCTGGTTTTGAAAGCATTGTTTGTATATCCACCTCTACATTTCCCTCCCACCAGAACTGCTCAATTCTGAGGACAGCAGTTTCAGACTCTTTCAATATTTCAGACATACAAAGATTGGTAATGGCATACCGTAGCTCACCAAGCGTCCCATCAATGGTGGCCTGGCTAATAACACTGTTAGGGGAAGTAGCAGGCATTATGGGTTTGGCAGGGGGGTCGGGCTCTAGGTTAGTTTCAGACTGGACTTGGAGGGAATCAGGGTTGCGTTCTTGCCAACTCGCTATAAGCCGTTTGAGCACATAGTTTGTTTTAGGCAGCTGGGTACTATGAAGCTTCTGGCGGGTAATTGGGCACGTTGAGTTTCCCCTATCAATCCATTCTTGGATTGCTTTTCGCTCATACGTCTGTCCAGTCTCGAGAGTCACAGGATCATTAAAAAGATTGCTGGTTATGGGACAAACAAAGTCTTTTGGAGGTGTGTTTTTTCCTCCACCAGGAGTGTTATCAAAACTGGCCATGATGTGATCTGGGGAACTGATAGCAACGATAATCCAAATATAAGAACACGCACAAGACAATATAGAAGTAATATAAGTTAATATCAAGGTCCATACCGACTGGTTTCTCCAGAAGGAGGATGTTTATGCTTTTGGGTTTTGTTCTGTCTAGGTTCAAACAATGACATTTTTCTGTTGTTTTCCTTCATGACATGCACAAAAACATATAAAAAGAATCAAAGAGCTGCATAGGTAAATCAGTACAAATTGGAATTTTCTCTTCTTGTTAACATCGATTACCTTAACTTCAGTCTCAGATTCCGAAGAAGAACAGTTAGCTGAGCTGTCCTCCAGAGAATGCTCAGCTTCAGAATCAGAATTGAAATTAGGCGATGCTTTCAATCCCCTGGGAGAATTCTTGTTTCTGAGGATATTGAGAGAGACCCGTTGAGGATAAAATGGAGGAGACTTGGATTTGCTGCTGTAGAACTCAACAGACCTTTCTCCTTCAGCCCACATAGGCTGCAAGATTTGGCATTGGAGATGGAAAACCAAAAATGAAGGATTAGGCTTGAAATTGTCAAAAGAAGATGAATTGACTCTCAGAGTCAGAGTCATGCATCACAAATACTGAGTATTTTATTCACAACCACCCAATTTCCTCCAAAAACCCACGTGCGCCAAATTGTGCAGATAAAGGAAAAAGGAATCATAGTTTTGGCACCAGATAAAGAAAACCCCACAAACATCATTAATCATTGTCTAAAATGCTTGCAAGATTCTAAAATGGCAATGATCACAATAGCAAAAGGTCAAAGGAATAGCATTAAACAAAAATTAACTTTGATTAATCTCAAACTCAATTAACTTGACTCCCTAAACTCTAACAACGGTTTTGCTTTGTATTTTGATTATTTTGATTAATCTACAAGAACTGGACTAGTTCAAAATAAAAATTGGAAGAAAGGGTCAAACACACAAAACGACATGGTTCCATGGTTTTGATATAGACATCTTTGGAAGCATTCAAGCTAAAGGGACAGAAAAATTATTAACATCTTTAATAAAACAATTAGCATTACATCAACAAGAATGAAAGTTGAAGTTTGGTAAAAAAAGCAAAAATTAAATTATGATAAAAAAGCAATATTACATTATACCGTCCGTTTCCCAGATCTTCCGTTTTGATCTGCTCGTCGTCGTCGTCGTCACTGAACTCTAATTGCTCAGCTTTTCCAATTTTCTTCAGTATCAGAGATGGCGGATCGATGGATTCGTCGCCATCTTTAGTATCCAAAATTTCTTTGAAATACTTGACGAGAACTTGGCAATTTTCGTCGAGAACCTCCTCGTAACTGCTCTCCAGCTCCTTCAGCTCCGATCTTTGGTTCCCGCTCATTCTGGACAGCGATTTCGTGCCGGAGAGGGACTGTTCGTCGCTGTTGTTGCCGGAATTTGTGAGCAGCGACGACAGGATTCGCGATCTCTGGTCGTTGAACCATTGGAGAACAGGGAGGAGGTGGACGAGGAAGAGGTCTTCGAAGAGGGTAGGGGCGATTTCGGAGCGCGAGAGAGACGGATCGGAGCCGAACATGTCGAGGAGAGCAATGGAGGCTAGGGCGGGTTGGTGGGAGAGGGAGTGGAGGAGAGAGAGGAGGAAGAGGGAAAAGGGGTGTTGAGGGTAGGAGAGGAGGAGCTTTCCGGCGAGGCGGAGAGAGGAGGATCTGACGGTGGGGTTGGTGGTGGAGATGGCATTTTCTAGGGTTTGTGCGGCGAGGTTGAGTTGCTTGAGAGCGAGTTGGCCGGAGCGGGGGTTTTTGTGGCGGAAGGCGGCGAAGAGGCCGTGGCGGAGGTCGGATTGGGAGAAGGTTTTGGAGATGA
>JAYMTF010001942.1:0-20521 GCA_036897485.1 Pelargonium nanum | reverse complement strand
AATAGAAACAGGACACTCATTTTGGGACAAAAAATTTAGACAAACAGGACACTCATTTTGGGACGGAGGGAGTATATGCTATTAGCTTTTTATCAAATCAATTTATTGTTATTAAAATGTGGGTCTGGTTTAGTGAAGTAACAGATTTGACATGTAAAATCTAAATCCAGTCTTACTAATAATATGAAATTCACAATCAAAACGAAAAACAGAATTATAAGCTCTTGGTCCATCAATTCACAACAAAGTTGGCAATTTGGTTCCAAAACGAGTTGAAAAGACAGCTGAAATATGATTTGAAAGAGTCTCGGGTTCATTCAAGTTGAGGATTTTGAAATTTATTTGTAATTGTGCAAGTTCATGCGATATTATTTAACTCGACGTGCAATGTTTTGAAGCTTAAGTTGATTCAATACCGTCCAGACCAATTTACTCTAAAATAAGAAGAGTTACTCGAATATGTGATCGGATTCAAATTGTCCACTCTAATTCTAACCTCAATCATTTATGTGATACCAAATTCACATATTTTGTTGTATTATTTGAATCTTGTTATTGTAAATTTAGTTGATAGTTAGGTGAGAGATGCATACAAGTATCCGTATATAGTTCAACGTACTTCAAACAACTCATCAAGCATGCAAATTTTGTCTATTTGGCTGTTTCTTTTGCTGTATTATTATGAATAAATATAGAGAAAATAAAATGAGATTCACGATTCAATAAATAAAGAAATAAAAATAATGGGTAGATTATGTTAATTTAATATATTTTTTCCTGTTATAAAAAATATTTTTTTTTTCCAATTTACAATATAATAATTAGCCATTCATATTTGAACACCTTTCATATTTTGTACAGTGAAGACGAGACAGAGCCAATATATTATCTTCTTCTTCAACCTTCGTTTCACAAACAAGTTGCTTTGTTTTTTATTAAGAACAAAAAACAATCTCAGAAAGATTACAGAAACAGCTCATCTTGACAGAGACATATCCACCACCGCAGTGAACAATCAAGCTTGATGTTCTTCAATTTTAGCAATTTTTGCTCCAAATCTTCTTCATATTTACTCAAATTCTGAAAATTGAATCGTACCCATCTCTCTGTAAGCTCCCAAACTCTTCGTTGCGTCCAGAATCACCATACCCACTTCTCAATTTCTGCAAAATCTCGGTAATTGAAGCTTGTTCTTCGATTCCAGCAAATTTTTGCTCCAAATCTTCTCTGTATTTACTCGATTCCGGAAATTGAATCCAAAGAGGCTCCCAAATTCTTACCCACTTCTCAATTTCTGCAAAATATCGGAATTTGAAGCTTGTTGTTCTTCAATTCTAGCAAATTTTTGCTCCAAATCTTCTCTATATTCACTCAATTCCAAAAATTGAAGAGCTCCCAAGTTCTTCGTTAAATCCAGAATCACCATACCCACCTCGCAATTTCCGCAAAATCTCTGAAATTCTTAGCGTCTCGCCGGAGTTGAATCCGAAACAAGCAGACCCATTTCGCGGATCGAGAAGTCGAAGCCATGGTTTTCGAGAAACAAGCGAGCTCGTCGTCCACGAACATCCTCCCGACCGAGAACAGTCCGTTGGTCGGAAAATCGAACCAGCCTCTGAGCTCTCAGTTCAAGACCTTCGCTAACGTCTTCATCGCCATCGTCGGCGCCGGAGTCCTCGGCCTCCCCTACACCTTCAAGCGCACCGGTTGGGTCTTCGGGTCGCTCATGCTCTTCTCCGTCGCCGTCGTCACCTACCACTGCATGATGCTCTTGGTCCACACTCGCCGGAGGCTCGAATCGCTCCACGGATTCACCAAAATCAACTCCTTCGGCGACCTGGGCTTCACCGTCTGTGGACCCTTGGGTCGCTTCGCTGTTGACCTCATGATCGTCTTAGCTCAGGCCGGGTTTTGCGTGAGCTACCTCATTTTCATTGCCAATACAGTTGTTAACATATTGAATTGCGATGTGAAAAATCAGATTTTGGGTATGAGTCCTAAGGCATTTTATATTTGGGGATGTTTTCCGTTTCAATTGGGTTTGAATTCGATCCCGACATTGACCCATTTGGCTCCTTTGAGCATTTTCGCCGATGTGGTTGATCTCGGGGCTATGGGGGTGGTGATGGTGGAGGATGTGATGGTTTTTCTCCAGAACAGGCCTGTTTTGCAGGCTTTTGGTGGGTTTGGGACTTTCTTTTACGGCATTGGAGTGGCTGTTTATGCTTTTGAAGGTGTTGGGATGATTCTACCGTTGGAATCGGAGGCCAAGAACAAGGAGAAATTTGGGTCGGTTTTGGCTTGGTGCATGGCCTTTATTGCTTTCTTGTATGGGTCATTTGGTGTTCTTGGTTACTTTGCTTTTGGAGATGAGACCAAAGACATCATTACCACGAACTTTGGGGCGGGTCTTGTGAGCACTTTTGTGCAGATTGGTTTGAGTGTGAACCTGTTCTTCACATTCCCTCTGATGATGAACCCGGTTTATGAGGTGGCTGAGAGGAGGCTGTGTGGTTCAAGGTACTGCCTTTGGCTGAGATGGGCCGTGGTGTTGGGTGTGACCTTGGTGGCTCTTTTGGTGCCCAATTTTGCCGATTTCTTGTCACTAGTTGGGAGTAGTGTGTGTTGCGCTCTGGGTTTTGTGTTGCCGGCTCTGTTTCATCTGTTGGTGTTCAAGGAGGAAATGGCATGGCACGGTCTCGTTTTGGATGGAGTCATTGTGGTTCTTGGTCTGATTGTTGCTGTGTCCGGTACCTATTCTTCAGTCATGGAGATTCTTGCTCCCAAAGCTTGATTTGGTTCGGGTTAGCTACCACAGATTGGCATTGGTGCTCACTGCTCAACAACCAGTTCACCAATGCTTGAAGGCTCAAGCCAACGCCAAAAAGGTCAATCTTTTTAACTGGAGGCCTATGTGATTGGAGTTTGGTCATTGGCAGTGTGTGTTTTCTTTTGAGCTTTACTCCATGTGTTACATATAAATTTAATATTATGATTCTTGAATAGTTTAATGTATTTGTGATAGCAAAAGACTGAGTGTGAGATATTAAATTGATCCATGGATGAAAGGACCTTTAGCTGAATTCATTGCATATTGTTTCAAATTTGGTTTTGTTCGTGAGTTCATATGGTTTTGGATGGAGTCATTGTGGTTCTTGGAGGTGGTGTTGCTGTGTCTTGCACTTACTCTTCACTCATGTAGATTCTTGCTCCCAAAGCTTGATTTGGTTTAGCTTAGCTTAGCTACCACGAATTGGCATTGGTGCTCAAGTACCAGTTCAATGCTTGAAGTCTCAAGCCAACACCAAAAAGGTACTCTATTTTTACTGGAGACCTATGTGATTGGAGTTTGGTCATTGGTGTTGTTTGTGTTATCTACTTATCTATTGAGCCTTACTCGATGTGTTGCATAAAAGTGCTACGATTCTTATATGTATTTGTGATAGCAAAAGACTTGAGTCTGAGATATGTATTGCTCCATGGAGAAAGGAGCTTTAAGTGAATCATTGCACATTGTTTTAAATTTGGTTTTGTTATTAAGTTCATATAGCTTTCAAAAAAAAAAAGTTCATATAGTTTTGGATGGAGTTATTGTGGTTCTTGGTGGTATTGTTGTTGTGTCTGGCATGTTCTCTTCACTCATGGAGATTCTTGCACCCAAAGCTTGATTTGCTTTAGTTTAGTGCAATCGATGCTTGAAGGCTCAAGCCAACACCAAAAAGGTCACTCCTTTTTACTGAAAACCTATGCAATCGGGGTTTGGTCATTGGCGGTGTGTGTTTTCATTTGAGCATTTATGTAAAATGCTATGATTCTCGAGATATATTGTTCCATGGATGAAAGGAGCTTTAGGTGAATTCAGTGCATATTGTTTTAAATTTGGTTTTGTTCTTGAGTTCATATGGTTTTGGATGGAGTCATTATGGTACTTGGTGATGTTGTTGCTGTGTCTGGCACTTACTCTTCACTTGTGTTGATTATTGCACCCAAAGCTTGATTTGGTTTAGCTTTAGCTTTAGCTACCACAAATTTGGATTGGTTCTCAGCTACCAGTTCAAAGCTTGATTTTGTACGGCATAGCGTAGCTGCTACATGTTGACATTAGTGCTTTAGCTGAATCCATTGCATTTTGTTTCAAATTTGGTTTAGTTCTTGAGTAGAAATTGGACATGAAAGATTATGCCATCAGTTATGTTTGCTTTAGTCCTTGTTTAGAACTTGATCGAATTAATAGTTTGTATCGGCGCCCAGATTATAGTTGTGGTCTGTGAAAATAATTGACTTTAGCGGTTGCTAGTCTTAACTAGACCTGACAATTTTGGATACGACAATTTATAGTTATGTTATGTCGTGTTCATGGTTATGAACCACCCACAATATGTTTACTCGATCCCATTGCCTCTTTCACACTCACATTCCTGCTCGTATCGTTTCAGAAATTGTTTGGTAACTCTATTAGAAAATTGCAAGTACCTACTCAAAAATACGGTTTTTTGTAGTATGTTCAGATAAAAACAAGAGAAAGGAAGCAGAGATGACAATCATCAATCCTAGTTCCATTCTTGTCTTCTAGTTTTTGAAACTCTCAAGTCTCTTTACAGGTTATATATTGCATTTTAAGTCACATACTGCAATTGCTAATGTATACAATGTATTCTAAAAAAAAAAACTTCACAGCTCATCCAATAGTACACATCAAATATGAGCAATAAGGGCAATGAACCTGCTAATGGCAGCTACAAAACATCAAAGCTGAATGTTACAACACAAGCTGCAATCATATTTAACAAATATTTATATGATGGGTTCAGGTACAAATTAATTCATAAAGCACAAAACATCTCAACCTGAAAACTGAAGCAAAATGATTGGGTTCTCAAAAATTACACAACAACAGGGCACAAATACTTGTGTCAAATATTATATACTTATGGAGGAAGAACCGGGCCAATGTATCTACTCTACTCATCAAACCAACCTCACAAGGACCTCATCAAATGGTCAAAAGATGGAATAATTTTAATGAAAATGTATTTTTCTTACTAGAAAGCACTCCAATTATCCGAACCTCTTTTGGGTGGTTGACTCTCTACTGATGTCTTGAATGGTCCGGTTGATCCAAACGGGTCGGAATCGTCGAAAGACGAGAACCCGTGATTGTGATCGAAGTCTTTGTTACTTCGGAAGGAATCAAACCTCGCAAAGGAATCGCGTGGCGATGATGTTGAGAATCCGTGATTAGAGTCAAAGTCCCCTGAGCCTTTGACAGAATCAAACCTGGCGTAGGAGCTTCTCGGGGATGATGAGAACCCGTGACTGGGATCAAAGTCTGCAGAGCTGCGTACGGAATCAAACCGTGCAAGGGAACGAGGGGACGACGATGAGTAGTTGTGACTAATATCGAAGTCTCTGGAGCTGTTCATGGAATCAAACCTACCAAGCGAGTTGCGTGGGGAATGTTGGAAGGCTCCACTCTCGTGCGTGTTGAATGAATCGAATCTAGAGAAGTGGTCAAAAGAATGATCCTCTGATCCTTCACCGAACCTTTGTGTGGAGCTTCCAAAATTATAGGCAGGTGTGCTCGGAACAGAATCTGCAAATATAGATGAGCTCTGTGTGGAGCTCCCAAAATTATAGGCAGGCGTGCTTGGAACAGAATCGGCAAATAAAGATGGGTTGTGCGTGGAACTCCCAAAATTATAGGCAGGTGTGCTTGGAACAGAATCTGCAAACACGGATGATGAGCTCTTCCCTTCGAATCCATCACTAAACTTGTAAGTCGAGCTACCAAAATTATACGCTGGTGTACTGGGAACAGAATCTGCAAATCCAAATGGTCCCTTGCCTTCAAATCCTGAACTAAATTTTTGTGGGGAGCTTCCAAAGTTATAGGCAGGTGTGCTTGGCACAGAATCCGCAAATAAAGATGAGCTCTTCCCTGGAAACATGTTATCAGTGTGTGGAGGTTCTATCCGTAACGGCTTTAAGCCAAAGTCACCAGTCGTATCAAATATAGAATTATCACGCCTCTCGTGATCCATTTCCTGCAATTGTAATAAAACCAAATCTATTAGCACCTTTTTTACCACATTAATAATAAAAATAAAAACTAATGTTTGCACAATTCTGTTTCATATTGTTGCCAACATAAAACCTAGGGAAAAGGCAAATAATTTATAGCAATATGGACCAAATTTGGAATGACTGAATAGACCTTCAACAAGCAACAAAAAAGAGATCACAAACCTTGTCATTAACAGAGTCATTGCCCCATACAGAGTCTGTATCATAATGAGTGTCAAATTTACCCCAGCCAGATTCATCAAAGCTTTTGTCTCCGAAACCATTATGATCGCTGTGTCAAGTATAGTAACAAAAACTTTCAGATATAGGAACGAATAATAAAACAAGCCGAGACAAAGATAAGCATCTAAACCCATTCTGTCAAGACCAACAAAGCCATTTTGAGGTGATCCATCATCAAGAAAATATACATAAGGGGGGAAAACTAAATGGTAAAAGTGTACAAGAACCACAATGTGTACCTGTGTGTATCATTACCGTCTGGATCCAGACTCTTTTTGGATTGGGATTCTTGGAATTCTTGAGATTGGCTTTCCACTGCACTCCTACCAGATGGACTATCAGGAGGACTTCTAGTTAAACCACTGTTGCTTTCTTCATGATTGGATTCATTCTCATGGATCTGTTTCTCTGGTTCATTCTCTGATTTAGCAACAGTATCAGATGGAGTCAGACCATCATCATCTCCAGAAGTTATTTCTCTTTTGACAGTTGAAAACTTTGGTTTGGGAGGGGCTATGACATTTTGCACATCAAGGGTGAGTTCTTTTACGAATGTGAATCCTGAACATAATAGTGCATAGCATCATCAGAATTATAACAGAGTCTAGAGACTATTGAAAAAGGAAGCGCCACATAGACTTGAAGATTCCAATCTTAAACTCACACAGAAAAAAACCCCACGTTCATAATTGGCTGTGTTTTACCAAAAAAGATTGAGGATGTAATCAATTTACTCCTATTACATACCTTCTTCTTCAAATTTATCCCAATTTTCATCCCAGTCAGCTGAATTTTCTTGAATTCCAGGCTGCCAGCCTTAAGAAAGACCATGAAAAAGTTAAAATGATCAGACAAGGTGAAACACAATATTCCACAGAAAAATCTAATCGTACATGCATGAATGGACCAAATACTTGCTAAACTGATGAAAGTTGACCGACTTTCTCATAATTATTTCAGTTTATCAGGTTACAAATCATGGAGAAAAGAGTTATCACTCAAGAGACAGCAAGGATCGAACATAGTAGTAAATTATGAAAATCAAGTTTCAAATATTCAAAGCTTACGCCTGGTATAATTTCCTTGTACACGTTTGACTGAAAAATTTGTAAAACAACCATGAAAATGGCAGTACAAAAAACAGAGTACATAATAGCAATAGATATGTAAAAGGTTAATCTAGAAGATAATTAGATGGCTAATAAAGAGATAAGAAACCTGGATAGCCTAGAAATTAAGTATAAGTAGCCAACCAGCAAGTGAGTTGGGGAAAATACCGAAGGGAAGCTCAACAAGCGAACTTGGTTTTGAACGCAATCCATACTTTTTGCAACGTTTATTCACAGATTTCACCAGTTCATCAAGACCCGATTGGATCTTATCAGCACGAGCCTGGAAAACCAACAAAACTGGACTTGAAAAGGTTTCTTTTAACGTGGAAACAGACCAGTGGTAGTTAAACTTGACTTTACCTTAAGATCATCTTCAGTACCACTTCCTTCCATTTTAACAATTGCCTGATACAACTCCATCTTTTTCTCCTACAATTTGTTCAGTGTAATATAATGTCATTTGATAAAAGGTTTTCATTAATGCATACTGGAGTTGATATATGAAGAACAGCAGAAAAACCATACATGAAATATCAATCAACAAAATTGTGAAGATACCTGAATATCGCGAAAAGTAGCCTCTTCACTAGTTAGTTTAGAGGCTACATCCCCAACTTGCTTACATTTCTGTTCATATTTTTTCGCCAGTGACTCGGCCTAAAATACAAGTTGTATGGTAAGTCAAATAAACAGCAAATACTAATCAAGAGAATATAAGCAACCTGTTGTACAAAAAGAGATACCTCGTGTTTGTCAGCTGATACCCGTTCAATGATCTCATTGAGTCGATTGTCACATCTGCTTTTATACAAAATCTGATACCAAGCGAAAGATACAAAAATATAAAGTGAAGATGTGTTATGAACTTCAAATATCTAACGACCAGATCTGTTAAAATATATTGGAAAATAAATAAAGTTGTGGACGTATGCATCCCACAGTTCAAATAAGTGGGGTATATAGCACTACAGATTTTACTTCATAAACCAAAAGAATCTGCTTCACGAGATGGAGTCAATAAAAATACATCACGTATATGATGCTTTTAGAAACAAGATAAAAAATACAAAATCCTAGTAAAATAATTTTAAAAAATGGATATTAAAAACTTCAATACAAATTTTTAAGGTACAGATGTATATCTGCTAGTATATGATGCTTCCCGGAAGCCAGTACTGATAGCAAATTAGATGATTATAGAAATGTTTGACCAATCACCATTAGATAGAAAATAAAAATAATAAAGTATTTGAGGTGTACTTACAATTTCCTGCATCTTGCTGCGGAAGAAATCAATTTTCTCTCTAGCCTGTATTATCTCCTTTTCCAACTCTTCTACCTAGAATCAAAGATTTAAGAAAATATAGACAAGATAAAAGTGTCAGAAGAAAGAACAGCAAGGAAAGCTTCCCCAGGTACTTCATATTAGAATAAGGTTAAATAATAAATCATAGAATTCATATCAAAGCACAAGACAATGGAGAGATATAACAAAATCATAGAATACATACCATAACCAAGTAATCTTTGACGAAATAAGAATAACTACAACATTAAGTCCTCTTAAAAGGATGAATTCAATGATAATGGTTTAACAAAAGTAAAGTCATGATGACTAGCTCTGGATACACTAATCTATTGCAATGATGCATGTAGAGAAATAGATATCAACATAATACTCTGATGATTCTATAGAGAAATTTCCTTTAGACAGTCCTTGAAAGGATGTTGTATGTAAAGTGTGAAGCAGCAAAAGTTACTAGTAAGTTACTTGATAAGGCACAAAGGCAAGAGAGCTGCAAAATCAAAATAAAAGCCTATGGGATACAGAAATTTGAAGGCCCTTATCTTGGGAAGGTGAGAAAATGCTCTGACCTATTATTTTGGTGTGGAAGAGTGATCTGATACAGATTTAGGTTGATATGGCATTATCTTTTCTATTATAAAAGAGGCATAATGCATTATCTAAATTACAAAATGGGTGAAAAGGAAAAAGAAGGTAAGTACCTTTTTATCAGCATTAGTTGCATCTTGGAACTTTTTGTTCAGAGAATCCTGCTCCTCATTGCTAAGTTGGTTCAGTAGATGTTTTTCAAGCTCCGGAACTCTGGGCTTTTGCTGAGTAGGCTGCATAGGTTTATCAGGCTGAGGAATAGAAGGTGGCCTTGGGGGCTTCACTACAGCAGCAGGTATACTTGACCGTGCAACAGATGTATTTTGTGTTTGTTGCAAACCTATTTAAAAAGGTCAGGGAATAAATATTAAGAGGGCCCCTTAACAAGCTAAACAGAATGTTCACAACATAAACAGAAATACCATACCAGAAGTTGGTCCCCAAGAAGCACTGCCATGCGGAGCTGTAGGTTGACCTGTGATGGACAACATGGTTTCATCTAACATGACAGATCTTGGAAGCACTGCAGGAAGAGGACGGCCTTCTCTGAACCTTTCCATCAAATAGAGAGCAATACAGAACTCCCTCAAGGAAAGCATGCTATCATTATCTTGATCGGATAAATCCCACACCTGCTTTAAAATCTCTGAAGACCAAGAGCACTAACATAATTAATGTCATGTGATAAACAAATGCAATGGATACTTGTTGAAACCTACTTCACAAAGAAAATAAAGGATCACTATACATGATGAAAGGCAGAACAGGTGAAGATATATCAAAAAAAACTTCACTTTGTAGAAGTAACTGATTGTGAAAAGTATATAAACAAAAATCATGAGGAAGAATCCAACAGTGAAGACAAAAGGTTAAAGTAGATTTCCACATGATTTCAGTTGAAACAAATTAATTTTCCACAATGGTTAAAAAACAAAAGAGAAAGATAAATAATTATCATTTCTGAACAAGGAATATAACTGGATTCCCTCCAGCATAGTTAGCAACTTAGCATAATGTCACCACCAGAGTAAATACTCATACACAGTTATTCAAACACAAGCAGTATTGTGCTTCCCTTAGTTACATTGTGTCAACATAAGAAAATGAAATACGCAGAAATTGGACATTGAGCACAAAAAGAGGAACAAGTCCCACAGATAAATTATTAAATTAAGCATACACTACCTCTTGGCAGCCTCCAACTTAAAAACAGGTTGCGTGCCTCTGCACCAGTGATTTTTCCATCCCTGTCTTTGTCTACTTCCAGAAATACTTTGGTATATTTTTGGACAGCAGACGGAGTCATTTTCGGCCATGGAGGTTCGGATTGAATGGAAGCTGAGTTTCCAGCTCCAACAGGAAAACCAGATGAAGCAGATGCAGGAATACTCTGAGATGAAAACTGTTGATCCTGTTTCCCTCTTGCCTGACCTTGCTGACTCTGTACTCCCAAAGGTTGCGGAGCAGATCTATTATACAATGCATCAAGTGTATTAGCCTTTACAGTAGGTTGGGGTCTTGCAGAAGCTGGAACAGCTGCAGCTGTAACAGGTGCGCTGCTGGCAGGAGCTGTAACTGCCAAGCCATCTTGCTTAGGTAGAGATTGTGTAGCAGAAAAGACGTCTCCGAAAAGAGAGTCTGGGGCAGTTCCATTCCCTGAAACAACCAATGCCTTAGAATCCTTGTTTTCTGATTGGCTAGAATCATGTGAATTTGGAGCAAACGGTGGCATCTGTCCAGTGGATGTCTGTCCAGGTTGTACAGAGGGTGTCAATGTGGATGCTGTCATCCCAAAACCATTCTGGGTTGTGGAAGGACTAATCCCACTGTTAGGAACTTGTGAATTTACACCTATCAACTGATTACCCGCCCTTCCCTGAAGCCAATCGGCTGAAACGTTTGAATTTGGAGGGCGTGGACGTACCGCGTTAACTGCGCCAGGCATCCCTTGACTAGCAACAATATGCTGCTGAGGATGTGGTACATGACCAGTAGGCATATTTTGAGAAGGCCTCATGGTCTGATTCTGCTGAGATGGGAAATACTGCTGGTTAATGCCCGCATTTACGGGTACATGTGGTGCTCGGGGGCCAACATGTGGAGGTGATGGTGATACAGAATGTGGAAGAGGTGATACTGCTCTTGAATTCAACTGAGGAGATGGTGAGGCTGCAGAATGTGGAACAGGTGCAGCTGCTCTTGAATTCAACTGAGGTGATGGTGTGGCTGCGAGGTTTATCTGGGGAGCAGGAATTTTAGCTGAAGCAGGACTATATAATGCTGCCTTCACTATTTCTGGAGTCAATTCTCGCTTACTTTGAGCCACAGTCACAAGTTTAAGAGCGTTATAAAACTCTGTCCGGCCAAGGTAACCAGCTTTATTCTGATCAGCAAACATCCATATCTGCACAGCACAGGAGTGGATTACCTTGTTAGTTTAATGGCGAAATATGGATTTATAATGAAAACCGCCTTTAATAAAGATAAAAAAATTGCAGAAATCATGAACACCCACCCCTTTCAAAACCGTAACAATATTCCCAACAGTGGGCACATATGAGTTTAAAGTATGATAAATGTCTTTTGCATATTAGATATATGTATTATAAAATGATGGATTTGAAACAGTCCTGGACTTTATTTTTATATTTCAACTCCAGGACTTTCATGCATCTCCTTAATGCCAAGGAAAATATAACATAAAATTTATAAGAAAAGGGAAAACTGGGTATGTATACAAAAACAAGTGGCACAACAAGAACACCCCACGGTGTGAGCTAAACCATCACATCCTTATCTAAGGTACAAAACTGGTTACTGGAAGTACCATCAACAAAGAATAATCCACAAAGTAGATGACGACTTCATCCAACTTACAATTCATCAACTCCAGGAATTCAACATCAAATCTTAACAAGTAAGAAAAGGAGAAAGTGGGTCTGTAGAAACATAAGTGGAACGGTAATAGCAATTTCAACTCCCCGTTGTGTGAGCTGATAAACAAACAGATCCAAATCTAATGTACAAAAGTGGTTCATGGACGTACCATCATCTCAGAATTCAATCCAAAGAGTAGACTACAATGACTGAGATTTCACAATTCACATACCATCAAGTAAGAATAAACCACAGAGTAGACTTAGATGAGAACTTCTTAATCCAATCTACAATTCATCACTCCAGGAATTCAACATAAATCTTAATAAGTAAGAAAATAATAAGAAGAAGAAAAAAAAAAGGGTATTTCTAGAAACAATAGCAACTTCAAGAACATGAACTCCCCATTGTGTGAGCTTCTAAACTAACAGATCCAAATCCAATGTACAAAACTGGTTCGGGGATGCACCATCAGCTCAGAATTCAATCCAAAGAGTAGACGAGAATGACTTAGATTTCTCAATTCACATAACATTCAAACAAAAATCC
The DNA here is from genome assembly GCA_036897485.1 of Pelargonium nanum. Classification (NCBI taxonomy): domain Eukaryota; kingdom Viridiplantae; phylum Streptophyta; class Magnoliopsida; order Geraniales; family Geraniaceae; genus Pelargonium; species Pelargonium nanum. The sequence goes on along the minus strand of JAYMTF010001942.1, from coordinate 7,783 downwards.
CAAACCCCAAATCACACACACACACACACACAAAAACACCATTCAACATCGAGCCAACCCTCCATCAAATCGAGTAACAATGCAACCATTTCAGTAATATCAGCCTAATTCCCACCACTATTCACCACATAAAAACCCTAAATTCCAGAATTCTCTCAAAAAACAAACACCACCACCCAGTTCAGCAATAACATTTGGTCTTCGAATGAGACAGCAAGTACGAGACAGCAATCTGATCCAGAGCAATCGATAGAGGAATAGAGTACCTGAGCGAGGACGGTTTTGGGCAAATTGGCGCCTTGGAAGAAGCCGACGGCTTCGGCGCCACTGATCCGGCCGTCGCCGTCCAAATCGGCGCGACGGAAATAGGAATCGAACAGATCTACGTTCGGCGACGCCATTTTCCGAATTCGGGGTGGATTCTGGGAGGATTTGAATTCCCCGATCTCACATCCGAGGGAAATCGATGGGACAGAGAAAAGCAATTCCTGGGAAAAGAAGGAAAAGACAATTCCAGAGAAACAGAGACGGTGGATTTGTTGTTGTTGTTGTTGAAGCCGAGAAACGAAACCTTACCTGATGGCCGCCTGAGTGAGAGCTGTTTAAATGGGCCTTAGGCCCAATTGGTTCCGATTTCTTGGCCCAAAACAAAACAAAAAAAAAAGTTTTCTTTTTAAAATAATAAGAGAACCGATCGACTAAGTGTTTTGTTACGAAATCTAAATTTTCGTTATGTAAATTTGTTGTAATGGACTTTCATTTTAGAAAATGAACGCTTTATTTAGCAATAGGAGGTTAAGTTGCTCGAAATACAATTGGAGTGAACGGAATCATTTTAAATCATCGTACATGACTATTATTAGAAGCATTGGTAATCTCATGGAATACTCTATTCGTGCTTTTATGAACTAAAACAAAATCGACCATCTGGAGATTCGAGGTGTGAGCTGAGCGATCTTCAACTAACAACCCAAAAATTTTACCATTCGGTAAGGCGGAGCGCAACAAATAAACGGTTGATTGAGACGTCTAATTAAGAATAAAAGCAATACGATCTTCAATACTTAGCTTTGACAATATTCATTTAAGTCTATTAGCAAAATATCTTTGTCACAAATAGGCTATTTCAATTATTTGTATGTAGAAACTGATTTACGTGATTACAAAGTTTAAGATAAAATAAACTTAGCTTAAATCAAGCCACCAAGTTATATAAATAGAGGGAAAAAAATAATATGAGTTTTGACATCACATTAAAATTTAACTCATAACATATATATATAACTAGTATTTTTACCCGGCCACGCTCGGTCATATATTATTTGTATCATTTAAGTTGTTCAATTTCATATTAAGATTTGTTTAATAATTTAATTGATAACTACTCTTTTGTCTTATTATAAAAAAAAAAACTCCTCTTAGTATTTAATTTGTTTATCATTTTACGTTGCTCTATTTTATATTAAGATTTGATTACATTATTTTATTAGTAATGCAATTATAGAATAACACATGACACAAAATTAGAAAATTGAAGTTTATTAGTTTGGTTTGGATCTAATTGTATTATGTTTAGATACATAACAAATGCATTTAGATTAATAAAAAAATAATTGCTTAAAAAAAATAGTTTTTGATGATAATAAATATGTATTAATTTGGATAAATTTTAAAATTCAATAATATCAAATTTAATTTAAATATGATATTGTTAATCGAACAAAATTTGAAATTTGAAATTTGAAATTTAATTAATTATATTTATGATGACACATGTCATTCAATTGAAATGTCAAGTGAAAAAATTAAGGTGACACATGTCACTCAATTAGACATGGACTCCTCTTTAATATATATATTTTAGATATTAGATTATATTCATTTTGAACCTGAAAAATGCATATCGGATTTCAGATGTTCACGTATTCAGGAATAAATTACTAGCTCTATTTGAGTATGAAACAACGGATTAGATGAACCCGAAATGAACAGATCCGGGTGAAATTATTTGGATCCGAATAAAATTTTGGGCCGGGTCAACCCTGCGGGTCAATGGGTGTCCGTGAGTTCGTGACTCAAGTCACTCCTCACCGTCAAATTAAACACACTCAAAGAGGCCATAACCTAACTTCTCCATCTTCAGTTCACGAATCTGCAGCAAAGGGCAAGTGAGCCTTCTTCTTCTCTTCGCCGGCGACGGCAACGGTGGTCCGGCCTTCCGGCGCCCTTTTTCTCTTCGCCGGTAACAGCAAGCTCAGCTTCAAGCTTGGATTTCAATCCTAGGTCAGCTACAATTTTGAATTTGCTGTTGTTGTTTGATTGTAAAATCTGTCTTGTTTATTTAGCACTATCTGTGTTGGTTAATTAGGTCATTAATTATTATGAGAGTGAAATTGATTCTCTACTCTGTCATGTCTGATGACTGTATTTGACATCACTCCTTTGGTTTGTGGTGGTATAGAGTGATTGTGGAAACAACATTGTATTGGTGACAAAGCTTATGCAGTGAAAATTGAGTTGTGAGATCATGTAATGAAGTGTCCATAAACAAGCATTAGTCTGCAAAAAGAGTGTTTGTTGCTTCAATATATAGCTTGATATGAAGACTGCCACTCTGAACATCTCAAACAAGAGGCAAATTTAGAAAACTATAGATATGGCTGTCGATTTTCATGTTAACCTTTAAAAATGAAATACCAGATAGGTACTAATTAAAGAAGCTCAAAGTTGTAATTGTATTGCTTTTTACCCGACCCGATGCCCAACTTGCCGGCTCTACTTTCAAGTCTCTATCTTGACGCATAAGCACCCTTTGGTTATGGGCTTAACTACGCAAGACCACCTCAATTTGTATTGTTTTGCTTGGTGAATTATCTGCTAAGTTTCTGTTAATGCTGACTTTGAATCTTCAATGCTTGTTTCTAACTGTTGAATGTTGATGCTATGCATTATTTATGAAATTAAGGTTTCTAGTGACTTATTAAAGTATAGTTGGGGTTTGATTCAGCATTGAGTTTTAGGGCATTTGTGTTTCTATTAATTTTTTTGTTTTAGAGTTTTTTTTTTTTCATTTTGATTGCTTATATCTTGTTAGTATTGTTTCACTGTTAAGCAATTTTGCGCGTGTTTGTTTCTAGGGCCTTATTGCCATCCTTATAGTTGTAATAAAAAATTGTGACTGGCTGACTGCAAATGGTGAATTGGAGTTTAATAAAGTCTGTTGATATGTTATAGTAATTTTAATTTCTTTTCTTTGAACAGGTATAATGGCTGGGGATGAGGAAAATCCTGCATCAACATCACTTGCAGAAGATTCAGATGCAATGATTGATGATCTGGCTGAACTTGCAGCCATGGATTCTTCTCCACTTCCATCAGTACAGCCCAGTATTCCACCAGTAGTCCCAACCCCAGTTGTGCCTCCAATTGCCCCAATACCCACAATTCCTCTTCCTCCTGTTCTGCGGCCATTGGCACCTCTCCCTGTTCTTCCTCCAGTTTTTAGGCCACCCGTGTCACAAAATGGCGAGGTCAGAGGGAGTGATTCAGATTCTGATGATGAGGACATGGGTCCTTCCCGCAATACAGGTTCAACTGCAGAATATGAAATTTCAGAAGAAAGCAAACTTGTGAGAGAGCGGCGTGAAAAAGCAATTCAGGAACTTCTAATGAAGCGGCGTGCTTCTGCTTTAGCTGTGCCTACTAATGACATGGCAGTCCGAGCTCGTCTTCGTCGGCTTGGTGAACCAATTACCCTTTTTGGAGAAAGAGAGATGGAAAGACGAGATCGGTTGCGTATGATTATGGCAAAGCTGGATGCCGATGGACAATTGGAGAAACTTTTGAAAGCTCACGAGGAAGAGGAGGAGGCTGCAGCTCCCAACATAGCAGAGGATGCCGAGGACCAAATAACTCAGTACCCATTTTACACAGAAGGTTCAAAAGCTTTACTGGATGCTAGGATTGAGATAGCAAACTATTCTCTTCCTAGAGCTGCTATGCGTCTTCAGCGCGCAAGGAGAAAAAGGGAGGATCCCGATGAAGATCTTGATGCAGAAATGGATTGGGCGCTGCAGCAGGCAGGGAGTTTTGTTCTTGATTGCAGTGAAATTGGGGATGATCGGCCTCTTTCAGGATGTTCCTTGTCTCATGATGGACAACTGCTTGCCACCTGGTATGTCTTCTCAGTCTGTCTCTCTCACTTGCCTAGAAAGCTTAATGTGTTATTTATATGAATATCATTCTGCCTCTTTCCTCACTTCAGTGACAAATTAGTTTTATATGTGCTTTTCTGGTTCCTAGTTGAAATAATAGATGTTTCAGCTATGCTAATGATGATTGTTTTATTAGAATGATCTCTCTCTCTCTCTCTCTCTCATGCACACTCAAATATAACAAACATTTCAGTTATGAGAGTTGGGTTTCTCCTCTAATCCCTACTTGTAAAGTTTGCTAGATATTTATGTTTTGTTGTGATATGTGGCTTTGTGAACATCATAAGTTCATAAACTTTACTGGATGAGGTGATTAAATCCTGCTTTCTTTGTTTTGTTTGCTAGTTCTCTGAGTGGAGTTGCTAAGTTGTGGAGCATGCCTCAAGTAAATAAGGTTTCTACCTTGAAGGGACACACTGAACGTGCGACCGATGTTGCATTTTCTCCTGCTTGTGATCAAGTAGCAACTGCCTCTGCCGACCGAACGGCAAAGTTATGGAAGACTGATGGATCTCTCCTGAGGACATTTGAGGGCCATTTGGATCGTTTAGCGCGTATTGCTTTCCATCCATCAGGGAAGTACTTAGGCACAACTAGCTTTGACAAAACTTGGAGACTATGGGATGTAGAAACTGGTGAAGAGTTGCTTCTTCAGGAAGGTCATAGTAGGAGTGTTTACGGGATATCCTTCCACCATGATGGATCTTTAGCAGCATCTTGTGGACTGGATGCACTTGCTCGTGTTTGGGACCTTCGGACTGGGAGGAGTTTGATGGCATTGGAAGGCCATGTTAAGCCGGTGTGATTATAAGCTCCTTTGACATCTCTTCTTTTTTTTCACTGGAAAATCATAATTCTCAACTCTTAATTCTAAAATGATAATGGTTATGGGTTAAATATTATGTAACTTTAGTCTCCTTTTTCAGGTTCTTGCAGTCAGTTTTTCACCTAATGGATATCATATGGCCACTGGTGGGGAGGATAATACTTGTCGAATTTGGGATTTGAGAAAGAAAAAATCTCTGTACACCATCCCAGCTCATTCGAATCTTATATCACAAGTTCATTTTGAGTCTCAAGAGGGATATTTCTTAGTGACTGGTTCATATGATATGACTGCTAAGGTTCCACTCTTTCAAAACTATTGTTGTTGCATAAGATTTAAAAATAAATAAGTAAATAAATCATTCTTGCTGACAAAAATCTTTTTTGTTTATTTGTCATCCAGGTATGGTCAGCGCGAGACTTCAAGCCTGTCAAGACTCTTTCAGGACATGAATCTAAGGTCACATCATTAGATGTTTTGGGAGGTCAGTACCCTAATTTATATAGAGAAAAAAAAATATATGTTGAGGAGTCTACTCTAGTTCGTTAACCTTTGTGCAGTAAATTTATACTATGACATGCATCGTCTATATTTATACTCTAATCAAAACCATAATTACTATGATGATGATATGCGCATTAGATTAATAGTAGCTCTTTAAGTTGGTATAAATTATTCTGCCCTTGGTTTCTTCTGTTATGTTGTAATATTTTAGATCTCTCTAGAATGCACCATTTGGAATCTTGGATTTGATTTGAAATTCTGGATTTGAGAAATCCAATGTTTGGATGCACAAAGTATTTGGATTTGCCTCAAATCCAATATGATTCAAAACATGTGTAGGACACATAGGATTTCAAATGACAGCTCCTACTTGTCATTTGAAATTCTATTATTTTTTCAAATATTATATTTGTATTTGGAATACAACATTTCAAATCATACTAAAAAATTCAAACGGAACCTATTTTGATTTGGATTATAAGCATACCTACAATTAAATTAAATAAAAGAAGGATAAAGAAACAGTTTGAATATTGTTCATATGCTTTATGATCTCATTAGACTTTACCAAGAACTATGTATCGTTTGGGAAAGTGTGGGATTCCAAAAACCCACCACCCCCCATCATACGGACGGGATATTCACTTTCCTGGAAAGTGAATTTTCCGAGTCTCCTTTGACTTTAATCCAAACGTAATATTTTTCTTTTTTCAAACTTTTCCTTATCACACCAACTTCTTATAAAAAAAATAGCTCTCCAACGATACCTAAAAGTAATATGCATTTTACTCTATGTACGTTTCATCCTCTTATCTATGCAAGTAATATGACATCTGGTCTATACACTTAAATGTGTTCTCATATCATATGCAAATATACCCATACCGTATTTTGATATTTGTAACTTATATGGATAAGTAGCAATGGTTGTCTGATGAACTTTAAAAGCAGTGGCCAGGTCTATTCTATTTAGTTTCTCACTTGGAAAATTGCCATTGAATTTATAGATCTGGTGAGCGTAAGTTCCTCGTCTGTCTGTTTAGTTTCTCACTTGGGTAATTGCGCTCTTATTTTGTGGCAGATGGACATTGCATTGCTACTGTCTCACATGATCGGACAATCAAGTTGTGGTCTAGCTCTAGCAGCGTCAATGAAAAGGAAGAGGAGGCTATGGATGTGGACCAAGGTGCTTTTGAGTAGAGGATAAAAGGGAAGAGATTGCTTTTAGACTCTGCATAACCTGTCACTTGAAATCAGAGAGTAATACTCCGGAGGAATATACTGGCCTCTTGTTTTTCCTACTGTAACCATATTTTCAATTTTGATGTGCTTCTATCTTGTGAGGAAAGAGATGAGTAGGAGATATTCCAAAATCATATTGGTTTCTTTTGCCTAATTATCTGTATAACAATGAACCTATCTAGTATTTGGTTCAGTCAATTATTCGACAAATGGCAATTAAACCAATGAATTGGCACTCTAGTAGGATTTGTTCGGCACTAGTTCAATTATTACATGTGTTGAGGAAAATGTTGTGTTTTTATTTATTTGTCAGCAAGCGTACCAACACTAAAGCTGTAAACTGAGACTTTGATGGACAAATGAAATCAACCAGCCCTACTGAATGTTTGTGGAAAAGGTTGTATTGTTGAGCATTGACTTGATACAATTGTTTAATTGTATTTGCTCTTGAACATTTATTTGAATTAATTTATTTATGTGGAGTTGTGAAATTCCACTAATGATTTTACAAGTGTTTTGAAACAAACCTTGGAATCACGGGTTTAAATTCCAAGGTTGGAAGTTCTAAAGGTTGACTTAGTACTTCAATTGATTTCCATAACGTTTATATTGTTGAGCATTGAATCTTCTCCAGATTTAGATCGGAGTGGATAAAATTCAAATTTTTTAGTGTAAATTGAGTGAATCTACCCGATCCGATCCAAAATTGATCGGATCATATCGAATTTTTGTTGAATTGAATTTCATATGCTCGCAGAATCAGATCAAAATTGTAAGCTCTACCGAGACCTCATCTTCAGCTCTCCAGAATCAAATCAAAACCCCCATACTCAAACATATGACCCTGATGCATAGAGAGAAAAAAAAAAAAAAACAATGGTGTTAACAGACAATATGTATAGGTTCCCAAGGAAGGTTACATAATGTGAAGTTTGAACAATCAAGGAATAAAGGCAATTTTGGTACCCAAAGTTTGGCCGAAAGTCACGTTTAGTAC
>JAYMTF010001941.1:0-20525 GCA_036897485.1 Pelargonium nanum | reverse complement strand
GCAAAACATAAGACTTAACTGATAATGTCGGGAATGTTAAGGCCATTACAGAATTAAACATTGTCCACGACACGAGTTCTTGAAAGATAAAACTTATGCAGATAATTAAACATTGTCCACGACACGAGCTCTTGAAAAGTTAAAAACAACAAAATATATAAATGCTCGATTTGATTCGCGAAACGTAGACTTAACTGATAAGGTCGGGAATGTTGTAGCCATTGGAGAATCTCCCCGTGGGGCGTCGCGTAGGATAATCAATCCCATAAGGAGGCGCGTCTGCCCGAGCAGTCGTGGCCAAATAGTTGTTGTTTCCGGCGTCAACGAGTGAGTCCCCGAACACGAAAAAGGCCCGATGACTCCCGGGGCTCGCAATGGCTTGCTGTGCAAGCAACAAAACAAAACAAAAACAGAAACTCAACACTGAAGTGTTAGCCATTTTGAGAAGAGGCCTTGAAATTCAAAAAACAGCCTCTCTCTCTTTTTGTTTTTTGGATGAGAATAAAGAACAAGAGAGAGCAATATATATATATATAGGTACATAAGAATATTAATGATCAAAATTTAAAAGGTGAAATTGAAAATGGTGGTTGTGTTTTCAACTACTACTGGTTTATTTTTGAAACATTGAATGCACTTAGGTTTTCTGCTAAATTTAGATTCTTAACTCATTTTTCGGCTCTATATTGATGATGATGAAGATGGTGATTGTGTAAATATGAAATTAATGGAGGCTAATGAATCACAAAACAGTGGCAAGAACTTGGCAATGATTCATAAAGATCCAAACTTTTCAATGTAATGTCGGTCATGACTCGTGGCCCGACACAAACAAAGTGCGAATTCAAGCGGGTTTTCGGTTTGCCTTAGTCGTGAACTCGTTTTGTGATCATGTCATGTTCGTATCGAATTCATTTGACCTATTTAACCCGTTTTATTTTTAAAATAGGTCCCTTAGAAAATGTGTAGTTTCAAACTTAGTTATTCAGTCGTGTTGAGTGTGCCATGTCGTGTCATCCCGCTCATAATTGAGTCATTTTCATATCATGGTCATTGTTGACCTAACTAGAGCTGACAATTCGAGAATTCATATGAAGTTGAAAAGACATAACCCAACTAGCAAAAGACGTGGGTTTCTAGTCTTACATGTGAAATGTCTGAGTTAGTGTGAATTTTTTATGACCTGGCCCAAAAATTGACCGAGTCTATTTCATCCAACCCAAAACCGAAAAAACCCGGGTTCTGTTTTTGAGTCCCTACCTATTTGTGCCCAAAAATCGTGCCGAGTCAGGTCAAGACTCAAATTGTCAACCCATCCTGTACCACAATTTATAAATCAAGAACTCAAGAAACCCATCAAAATCATCATTTCACTCAATCAAGAACTCAAATTCTATCTCCAATCAAGAAATGCCAAGACAACTAAACTCTTGAATTCAATAATGTGTCACTAAAAAAAGAGAAGCCAATTCCAATTGAATACTTGAGCATTGTGTGTCCTACAAATGAGGCCATATAATGAACATTAATGGGTCTCTAAAACAAGTGAGGACCAGTACCATCTATTAGGGTACCCCTAGAGGCAAGAAATAGGTATAGCTTTTTCGGTTGTAGAGGTCACATTTAAGTAAAGCAAGTGTCAAGTGAAACACATAAATGGGTAGCGGTTGGGCTATGAACTGTACAATTCTCAATAATCAACTATCAACTGTACTGTTTCTAGCCTAAGACCTCACAACTCACAAGTAGAGACACAAGTCTCCAAATTTATGAGCTTTTTTGTGCACCACAAGCTATACTACTTGTGATTGGGAAGTTGGGGACCTTGAGGGGCAAAAGCAAGCTTCATGAGCCCTAAAAAAGGGCTCATAGTGATGGGTGGTGATTCCTGTTCGCGGGCTGTGTTTGTGTTATGTTGGAAGTTTAGTGTTACGGGGTTTAAGTGCGCAAGGCTTTCAGTACTGTTAGGGGTTGGAAGTTCGTGTTTATGGGTAGTGTTCGTATCGTGTTAAAAGTTTAGTATTTATGTTAAATGGGTCGATCTGAATTTGATTCGATTATCAAACGAGTTGAATTACACGACGAATTTATGAATGGATTGACATGACAAAACATGACCACAGGTTTAAACAAACAAGTTGAGATTGACCTAACGTGCAAGTTAGTTACTTGATGAGGAACAAAAGCAAGTTTCAAGATAAAAGGGGGCTCACGGATGGGTGGTGATTCGTTTATGCAGGTCGTGTTCGTTTTCGTATTACACGAGTTGAATTATACGACACGAGATTAGCCAACATATTGACCTGAGCTGCTGAATTGGCGTTGAATCACAGAACCATATCCCTGCATTTGCACTGAGATTGTTTCCACGACTTAAATTGGCAACGTCAAGTTCACAAGACAACAATCTTACTATTGCTTCAAGACTCATCCTCTCTATTTCCCCTCCACTTTCGCACTAAAATTGTTTCCACGACTTAAACACATAACGTAATAACGTCAAGATCACAAGACAGTAACTTTACAACTGCGTCAAGACTCATACTCCATATTCTCTGTATGTGACCATCAACAATAATAGAAGTCTCAACTATCAACATTAGCTACTTCTAATAGGTTGTTTCCCATACAAAATATAGCTTCAATTATAACAAAGAAAAATGTGACATTAACACCAATAAAAACCAACACTTAATGAAATCAATGCTAAACACATGTTCACATCACAATAATTTGGGTTTGGGAGGCAAAAGTAAAATAAGCAATGACATATTTACAGCTCTAAAGGAAGCATTTTAAAAGTACTTTCCTGTGAAGCCACACTCTACTTTTCACTTTTTTGGTTTCTCATTGGCTAAAAGCAATTCAATATGCTGTGGCAAAATGAAACCTGTGAGCACATCAAAGTTGTCAATTCCATAAATTCAAGTTCTCATTCACTCAATAACATCACCAATAAAACTCAACATTTAACAACATCACCAACAAATCTCAGTACCATCAACACAGCATTTAAGAGGAAAATCAATGAAGAAACAGATTCCATAACTTAACAGAGAAAAACACAAGTCTTGTAAATAAACAATGCATCTAAGAAATCATATACTCAAATTAGAGCCACCCATTTGAACCGAACCCGACAGACAATTTTCGGGTTCTTGTCACATTTTTTAGTTGGATCGCGTCAGCAAACCCGCATTCATAACGGGTCAAATTGTAAAGCAATTAACATTACACATGAAAGGCAAAAACAGTATGCCTGCATTGTAGAGCTAGCGATTCGGGTTTTAAGGCCTATCCTAAACCCGACCCGGATCGTTGCAGGTATCAGATCATATTTTGAGTTTTTAGTACAAAATGTGCGGATTTATCCACCCAGCCTAAGAACTTATCGGGTCTATTTTTGTGCAATCTGAACCCGTAAAATGTGAGCCGGGTTTCGGTGCACACGAATTCGGGTTCAAATTGCAAACTCTGAGTTACAGAGATGAACCATGAAGCATTACACATGAAAGGCATATACATATATGCTTACAATGCTAAAATATAGTAATTGACAGAAAAATAAAATCAACACTAAACAACATCAACAAAACTCAGTACTTTCTATCTACACATAAATTAAGAAAAAAATAAATGAAGAAACAGAAGTGAACAGATCATTACCCTACTAAGGTTTATCTATCTGTAATACAAAACCAGTTCACAAAATAGAAGAAAAGATTATTCTTGTAACCAAACAATGCCTCTAAAATATCGTACTCAAGCGACATCGTTAGAGCGATGAACAACGAAACATTACACATGAAAGGCAATGCTAAAATATAGTAACTGAACATTTAACAACAGCACCCACAAAACTCAAACTATCAACATAAAAATTAAGACAAAAATAAATGAACTGAACAGATCATTAGACTAACAGTAACTTAGGTTTTGTCCCACTCTTATCTATCCGTAATATAAAAACCAGTTCACAATATAGAAGAAAGGCCGTTTTTATAAATAAACAATGCTTCTAGGAAATCATACTTAAATAATATCGTTACGTCGATGAACGATGGAACATTACACATGAAAGGCAAAGACATATATGCCAGCAATGCTAAAATATTGTAACAATAGTCACCAAATCTAGAGTACATGTTGATAATAAATTCGAACATAAAGAATAGAACATGGTAGGTAACTTGACAAACTAAATTTCAAATGATATTTATATGCACCTGCTAGTAAAATTCAGCATGCAATTTTCTTCTCCGCCTTGTTATTATACTCTTCCATCTCATTCAACCAAAGGTCTGCGAATTCACAATTCTTCCAAGCCTCAAACCACGGCCCTCCACGAGTGTAGTGTATTGCCTTGGGGAATGTAGTTGGATCCTTTTCAACAACCTTGTTGTGACCCTCGAGAAAGTTCCAAACAAACGGGACTGACCCGATTTCATGATCCTCCAGCCACTGGAACCTATGAAGAAAAGCACCCGTTTGAGTATTCACAGCCTCAGGCGCCAACGCCTTGTTCTTGGGATGATCACAATTGTACAAAACCATGGAAGACCAATTCTTCCTCGGATACACTGTCTGCACCGCCCCATCCATCTTTGTGGTCTCTTTCGGGGTATAATCGTGTTGAACACACATGATTGCGTATTTGTCATCGACCATGTCCCTCAATTCCTTAATGTCTGCTAAGTACAGAAAATCACAATCCACAAACATAGCCCATCCCTCGTAGTTGGCCAGATACGGTGTCAAGAACCGACTGAATGAGAACTCAGTGCTCTCAAGTGGGTTCCGTTCGCGCCAATACAGACCTTTGGTTCTCAAATCTGATTGAACTATTGGTATGATCTCGACAGGGATCGAGGATCGCTTCAAGATTGAGTGCCGGCAGACCTGGAATGCAATGTCTTCGCGGGAATCGTAACCCACAAAGATCTTGAAAGGTTTAGTCTCTCCATTGCTACTCACTTGTTGAGCATTCCCATTACTCAAAGTCATCGGATCAGATGACTTAAAACCGAAATCTTCAAATTTTCTCAGTCTTGCTGTATATAAAATAAATAAAAAAAATCACATCTTTAGCTTAAATAATGGATAAAAGAACACAAAATTGGAAGAATATAACTCGAATTTAGTACTGAGAAAATGACTGAAAAACCTGGATCTTCAAATTTTCTCAGTCTTACTTAATTCAGAAAATAAAATTCACATACTCAGCTTGAATAACTGATAAAATAAACACAAAATTGGAAAATTTCTAAGAAAGTGGAATCCAACTCAAAATTAGTACTAAGAAAATTACATTTCGACTTGTCGTTTCAGATTCCAGAAAACGCTGAAATCAACAAAATGCGATTAGGCACAAGAAAATCCATCGAACTCAATTTCACTTTCCTTACTTTTTTTTCCCTTCAATTTCTATGAAACCAAACGGAGCAAATACAAATCTAAACCCTAAACAATCAAGGAACTTCAATACGCGCATCTTGAAAACGAAATCGTGCATCAAAGAAGAATGCTATAGAAACTGATATTTAACAATTCAGCAAAACCCAGAATTCCAAATCTGATCCAAAAATCAAAGAACCCATATGCACATTGATCTCTACGTATAAATCAAAAAATGATTAACAATCAAAAGCAAAAAATAACAGATAATGTGAAGTACCTCAAAATTGAAAATGTCGGCAGATCTTGAAGAAGACGAAGCAGAGATGTGAAATCTAGCTGGAAAAAAGAGTCAATTGGATTTCAAAACCCCAAAAAATATCAGAGGGGACAGAGAAAATTTGGTGTTGGAGCGAAGATCGAGCGGTGACACAGAAACTGCGAGATCATGTGGTTGTGTTTATATAGAGAAATAAAATGGAAATGAAATGAAACAGAGCAACCAGAAAATGGAAATTGCCTCCAGTTATTAACTAATTATTATTATTTATTTATATTAAAGTAGTTTTATAATTTTATGGGATCTGTGTCGACCAGCGCGTGTAATAACTTCCTACGAACCAGAATAGATAGATATAAGCCCATTGGTTTTGGGCACGCCCGTTGCTATTGCCGACACGAGCCTAGCGCGTGCTGACACGTGCTTGGTTTACACGTGTCACACTCTCATGCTCTTCTCATATTTTCCTTATCTCAGAACAAGTAGGTTTACATGTGAAGTGTGAGAGTCAACTCCAACGCCCTCCTATCAGACTCGTGCTCATGTTACTTCATCGCGCCAAACGTTAAATCTTCCTAATAAGCATGCATCAAACACTATAAAACGCTCACTCAAAGTAATATCGAGGTCGATCATTGTATAACTTATGCACCAATTGTTGTAGCGACATTTGGTCTCACATCTCTTTCCATAAAACACTAAGGAAAATGAATGTCACAACAAATCGTCCGCATTTAAACGTGCATCATGTCAATCTGGTACATTTTCGATAAACTGTGATATCAAATGTCATAAACTATAAAATAAACAGTTTCAACAAGGGGACAACCTTTATCATAGAGTCCAAACACGAAGCACCGTAATTAGGGTACTGAGGTGTATCGTGTAAATAAGCATTGGCTAACACCTGGAAAAAATAACTAGATTTAAAATGAGTTTAAGTTTTTATTTCTACCAGTTTATGGTTAAACTAATAATTAAAAAATTTAGAGTCAAATTCATTCAAATATTATCAAATTCAGTTTGAAAAGACCTAACTGTAAAAACTAAACTAAAAGAATAATATAGGTGACTTCAAGCACAGTTATGAAATGTCTCTTTTGGTAACCAAAACCTCAAAGTAGCTAAATACAATAATCAATACAATATAGTAATTTATATTCTAAATTATCACAACAGTCACAATTATCTTTCTGCTTGCTTCACTATAACTTTTTTCTTCTATTTAACCTGCAATTTGATAAATAAATATAACTTGAATTTTCTTCTATTTAACCTGCAAAATTGATGACAACACATATTTAAATTTAGTATATAGGAAAATGTCTTTAGTAAACAATTAGTTTTAAGTTTCTTTCAGGTTAGCTTTTATTAGTAAAAAAAAAAAACTATCAAAATGGCCTTTGAAATATTCTAGAAATAAATATAATCAATCATTAATAACCTTGATATTCTCCCAAAAATAAGTGAAAATTAAAGAATGGGCCCAGAATGTTTCCAAGTTTATAGGAAAATCCAGGAAATGGACCCATGAGACCTTTCTCGAATCATCAACAAGATTTTATAGTAAATTCCAGGAAATGGAGCCAAATTTATAGCAAATGGACCCAATAGACCTTTCTCAAATCATCAACCACCAAGCAAATACCAATCATACATATTTTGCAACAATTATTATTTATAGTTTGAACGCGTTTTAAATTGCATCTCCTTCTACATTTAGTGTTCCAAATATTTATCCGGAACTAATTAGAGTCGAAGAGCTCCACTCGAGAGACAAAACTCTTCCTGTGCCTATGTTCTCTGTGATTGAGACTCAAACTCGAGATTTCAAATAAAGAGAACCAATTCTCTTCCACTCGAGACACAAAACTCATCCCATGCCTATTTTATTCATAATTGAGACCCATACTTGAGACTTCGAATAAAGAGAAATGAATTTCTTATCTTTGCTTTCTAAAGGTAAATGAATGAAAACAAAATAGAACAAAAAAGGCCATATAGCATTGATTGATTGCAAGATACCAAATCTTGACACAATGGGTCATCTCCATAAACTCAGCCATACCACATGGACCACCGATTTGGTACACCAATTTTTGTACCACTCATTTCTTTTCAATGCCAGATTTTTACTTCCAACTCATTATTGACTTCGCAGTACTAGAACCCAAGAACAACTGAAGTAGAATTGCAAATACTCTATAACTAACAATATTTAGACATTCCCAAATCATAATGTAAAATAAACACAACCATATCTTAGTATCATATCAGTTGGAGTATAAAATTGATAATGAGAATTCAACTATCAGATTAAATTTTTTATTAGAGTTGGTTCTTTACGGTATCAGAAGTCTACCTCGAGATCTTATCGCTATCCTGATTATTAAAACTATGTTCATTTTTTAGCGCAAGACTAGAACTAGACATGTGCATAGACTGTGCAAAGCAATAATGAGGTTGCACGAGAGGGACATGTTATCAGTTATAACTTTTAGTTGAAAAGGTTCTCTATAATACCTAATTGTTTAATTAGAACACAACGAAGTAAACTTAATTGTTTAATTAGAACACAACAAAGCTAAACTTGATATTTAATTTATGTTGTGTTTGAATCAGCGGGGTGTTTATTTGATTTTAAAAATTAAATGAATGAAATAACTCTTACCTTTTTTCCTCATCGACGGGAAGGAGTAACAGAGGATAGATCTACTTGAATTGCTTTGAATCTTAGAGTCCAAATGCCACTCTTTGCACAAAATCTGGACGTCTTTTGCTGGGCATCCGAAGGAGTCCTGTAATCTGGAGCTCGATGACAGCCCTGCAGAACCTTGCTCTGTGGAAATCAAGGTTAAGGAGCTTCAAGGAGATAGTAATTTTATACCAAATAGCGGCTCAATGGACGAGACTCACACAATTACACCCGTTATGAAGTCTAAACATGCTCATCTATTTATGCAGTCTTACTCGTACTTTGTGGAAAGACTTTTCCCGACTAAAACTAGTAAACCTCGCATTTAAAAAAGAGCAAATAGTAGATAAGGACCTTATACTTAAAACTCATTTGCAAATAGCTCCCTATAAAAAAAAATTAGGGACAACGAAGTTGTTGTACTTTCAGTTTTCACTCATCATGTGTGGCATATGATCTATCACTTTTTTTTTTCAAAATACTCAAATCATCCTTACTATCAACATCAGTTTTCACTATTTGTAATTCATGCATAACTAACTTACTAAAAATGACACTCATTTTGGAACAAAAATGCAAGAGGAACAGGACACTCATTTTGGGACGGAGGGAGTATTTATGTGCAATTTATTCCTTTATCACATTTCAAAAGGTATAATGGAAGCATAACATATTTACGATAGAACCTCTGAATTTGGAAGAAAAGTTTTGATGTGTTCCTGTCATGTGATCAATACTAAGAAAATAAACTTTAAATAGACTTAAATCCCAACTATTTTCTTCACTCGACGAATAATATAGAAACCAAAAGGATACTGAATTGATGCTTCGTTTGGGTTTTCAGATTCATGCATTTCCTTTCTTTTCTTAGGCCGCGGGGACTGCTTCAACTTGCGCTTCCCTTTGATATTCGAGTTACTATGAAGAATAGTTTTAAAAGATTGGTACCAGTCATGGAGATTAATAAGATCGCCATGCTCCTGAGACAGCATATACCTAAACACATTAAACATAAAGTTCAAATATTACCATAGAGTTGAACGATAAATCAGTTCTGACAATATTGACATTGTATGTTTTCCCAGTAAAAATTAGCATATTAATCCTTACAAGATTCTTAAAACAAATAGTATACTCCTTAAAAGATTCTAAAAAATTAGAATACCTTGGGTCAGACTAGAGCCAGAACAAACATACAGGTCACAAATAAATCTCAAAGTTAATGAGAGTGATTGCTTGCTTCATGTGCATGTCGGAGGTTTAACAGGCAAAAAAACAAGAAAACTCAGGAAATTATTACATGTCCAAGATGTCTAAGTGACTGACAGAAAGGTTCCGGGTCTAGGACCGGTTTTGGACCATATATAATGACAAAAAAAAAAGAGACTTTTCTAAAGAGAAAAAGTAGTAAAAAGAATTGTTTGAGTGAATTTGGTGAGTAATATTCGAGATTGCACAAAAGTAATACAAATAAAAATATAATTTAAGAGAACAAACTTAAGATTAAGTTAAATTAAAAATTATTCAGTCCAGACCGAATTTGGACCAGGACCGGACCAGACAGGATCGTATGTATTGTGCAGCTTCTTTCATTTTCATTTATTCAGAAAATTACAATTATTTTATTTTGGGTTTATTTTGAACTAGGGTTTGAGTAGAAGCTATATATAGTTATTGTGCAGCTTCTTTCATTTTCAGCTTATGCTTTGATATTTCAGAAGTTAGAGAAGAAACTATACTTCTTGAATGTATTGTTCTTCAGCCAGCATTTCAGTAAGAGTTGCATCACTGGAGGTCTTGCTCGAATGCATGTTCATGTTAACTTGTCAATGTACAACCTCTACTCGACAGACGATAACAAAATAACACGTTAAAACAGTTTTCGTTCAAGGAAATACTTACATAATCGAGGTATCATGCATAGATGGCAATGGGACACTGCTACTCCAGCTGCAGCAGCTACAACTTAATATTTTCTGGAACTCCAGAAGATCAACTTGAATCTGTTTTCTTGGGTCTCCAACTAAAGTCTAATATAACTACGAAGTTAAAAAGATGCAGAGTGAAGGACGTATAAATAAAATCATTTTTAAGGACTTTTAAGTTCAAATCTATTAAGGATTGTAGTAATGCTTACCAGATGAAGTTTCTCAACATTCTTAAAGCAGACAATTTCATGGAACTGCTTGCACTCAATGGGCTGCAGATAATCTCTGTTCCATAAACATGGGAAGATGATTCAATTTTTTTTAATAAGCAGGTACTGTGGTACAAGCATTGCCAGATCAGCCAATTTAAATAAACATTTCAGCATGCCACTTCAAGGATGTAATCATAGAACAACATGCTTTGGAGGAATTTGGGAGAGTAAAGAGCAATAAGCAGTTGCAAATAAGTATTAACAAAAATCCTCCAATGGTTGTGACGGGTCGACACGGGAGCATCATTTACAGATGACCATCTAAGCAGAATTATCTTCAGAAATAAGATCATTAACGTATAAGCTATGCAAAGGAAATAAGTAGAATAAGAATAAGATCCTGCAAACAGATAAATTTTACCAGTAATACACTGGTACAAAAGTTCGGAATATATTCATGTACCAGTAATACACTGGTACAAAAGTCCGGAATATATTCATGGCTTAGGACTTAACTGATCTAAGTTGAGTTTTTTGAAGAAAAATGGACTGTGATTGCAAGATTCCTTGTTTATTTTTCATATAATTTTGTATCAAGGAAAAATAATTTCCCCAAAACTATTTTTTGTGGAGGGTGAACTTTGGCTCAGATACAAGTCAGGGAAACAACCTCTCTGCAAAAAACAATGGTAGCTTAATGCTGGGTGCTTCATGCACTAAGCCACCCTTTATTTTTATCTACATTCGCAGTGCCTATTAAGATTTCAGGATTGGCATACACTTAAGAGTTAAGACTCAATAGATGAATAGAAATGTAACTAACATCTATAGAAAGCAGTACTATTGTCTTTGAATTCTACATATTGAAAACAAAGCTTTGCAACAAACACGTCATAAACAAGAGTGACCCTACCTCATCAAGCATTCAATTAATTTGACAGCGCTATCGTTTCCGGCTTTTGAGCCCTTTTCAGACGTCCAAAACGAGTGTCTCCTGTACAGTATCAGCAACATTCAGATCAGAATCACTTCCACAAAGGCCCCAATTATAATAAAAATCATAGACAATCTGCACATGAACCAACTATTGACATATGAAGGAAACTACTTCAACCAACGACCAGAAAGGAGAAACTAGTGAAGGCATAGAGTTCAACAACCAAAAAGAGAGGGCTAATAAAGACAGATTCCAATAAGGCTGTATACTCAATGGACAATAAATATCAACAGAACAACACATCCAATAAATAGAAATGAACAGTGGCCGAGTACACAAGTGTGAAGTGTCAGTCATGCCACCCTTTCAGTCGTAATGGAGTGAGAGAGAGAGAGAACATTACTTAGATATGTTCGTCAAATCTTGTTTCAAGCTCTTGTCATCCTCAAGTTTCAGCATAGGCTGCAATTCCTTCACTTTATCTTGAATCTAAGACAACATTATAACGTAACGAGCATTAGTTTGTCCTAACACTAATCTTTTGTGGTATCAATCTTGAAAGGTAAAATAAAATATGCAAGTGATAAATTAACACAATAACAATAAAGCTGAACTCCAATGGGGACAGTTATGCTATGATCCCATTAGACTATTATGTCCTTGTAGAAGTAAATTTATTGAGAAATTTTTCAAAAACAATGAGGCTTGAAATGTGTACAACCTTCACTGCATTTGCGTACAATTCATAAAATTGGAAAAGGTAAAAGACATTATGCCTAAAATTTGTGTGTTCAAAAGTATCACTTTCAGATTAAGTTTTTCCGTAATGCAAATTCAGCAATATTATTTCAGTGCTAAATTTCAATGACATTATAGACTACAAATTTAGTAAAGCAACTGGTTCACACCTAAGTTAAAAAACATGCTCATAAATGATAACAGATTTTAAACCTCTTCAGAAAATCTAATAAAAAGTACCGGCAGTACCCAATAGCAGAATATTTTCTTTCAACAATGCAAACTGAAGAATAGCTTTTTAATGAACTCAAGCCCAGGTAGCTGAATATTCCAGTACAAGACAATAACTGAAATAATAAATAAAGGACTACGCTGAATAAGCGAAGACCACACAAAATATTTTGCTGCAAAATGATTACCATATGAGAGAAGTGTCTAAATCTTTTTATAACCAAATCCAAATAATAATCATACCTCATGTGCGTCCACAGCTAATTTTTCCCAGCTCTTTAGCAACTGGCAGAGTTGTGTAGCAGGAAGATCTCTGAATAGCATAAGATGGAAAGTGACAGTTATGTGTAAAGCAATTGTCCACAAAACAAACAAGAAGACAGTGGGTTTGTAACTTATTGAAGATCCTACTATATATCTACCTTAATCATGATATGGCATGTCATAGTTTAGACCTCTCTTTTAACGTCATAAAAGGTTTTGCATTTGCTAAGTTTTAAATCTAATTTAAGGATTTGAGCAAGTGTAAGAACCAGAGGGCGATGATCAAATTTCATGTGAAAATCTAAAAGACCAAGAACTTGAGTTTCTGGTAGCCCTGGGGAAACCTTCAACAAGGTAAATGATATACTGGAAACAAAGGTTAAATTTGCAGCTTTTTTTACCTCACTCTGCGTACTGCTTGGCAGATAAAACCACCCTTTCGCAAGGTGGAATACTGATGGTTGGTACAGCGATCACTTGTAGATTTTTCATAATTATTATCTAATTTCAAATGGGTCTTGGAAACCCTTGACCTGTACAGATCTGGATCAAGTGCCTCACAGAACAGGTCTAGCAGTTGGATTTTGTTGAACTTCCCAGCTTCATACAAAAACTGCATTACACATTATGAGTCAACAGCGAGAATAACTAGTATCAAGATACGGTTCATCCTTGGAAACTAAAGGCATTAATCATAGGAAAAACCATAATAGTTGGATAAAGAAGAGTCTAAGACCTCACCAAAAGAACAGTACTCCAATGCATTTGTGATCTCTTCAATTCAAGCAAACCATGAGCTAAACTTTCGACTCCCACTTCATCCATTTGCTCTCTTTGGTAACAAAATCTTCTTCAGCATGTTTAATCATTCATAGAATACCAATTCTCATAAAATCATTATGTATCTCACATACCTCGCATAAGATGGAAGCTCCGGTGCATTCTTGATCATCAGTTCCAGTAATGAAGCAGGATTGTCATTGCATAAACTCTTCAATGGCCAAACATCATTTGAAGGAGAAAAGAGAAAACAAAGTAAATAGAGAAGACAGGTTAAGTTTAAAAAAAAATCAACCAATTCCACAAGAAGCATTTACTTTAATAGCTTTAATTGTTTATTCAGTAGCAATTTTCAGCATGCCAGCAACAAAATCATACCAAGGAGATGTATTTCCCATTGTAAAATGGTGAAATAAAAAAATGAACTTCTATATGTTCAATTATTTATTTAGTATGACCTTCAAATTCTCAAGGCAAATAAAATTAATAACAATAAGGTAGCATCCTGCTATGAACATTTAAAAAGATACAAGTGATGCCTAGTATTAGATGAAGAAAAGAGTCGGCTGGCCTGATTGATTACAAAAAATAAAATAAAAAAACCCGACGTTCCACAATGCATGAGTGATGAGCCAGTTTTGTTAAGAACCCGTTCCATCTTTTAATTAGCATTAAGTAACTACAGCTAAGACGTGACTTAAAAAAGTAACAAATTTCAGCTTTCAGATGATACATAGCATGATGACACAGTACAAAGGCAATTATTCACATATCATAACAGACAAAGAAAAGTAACCTTATTGTCTTCTTCAATAAGTAGCCAATGGAGTAAGATGCTTCGAGGCTCCAGCGAGAAATGTTGGACACATGCTATCTGAAAAATACCTTTCAAAACATAACATTAGCAGGGGCAAATTAGGTTGACCAGACAAGCAATAACAGAAGCAAACAGATGACAAAGACAACAATAACAATGATACATATGATTACACTTGGAATTGAAACACCAACCTTCAAAGCTCTAATGAAAGATGTCAAAGTCCCATCCTGGTTTAGAAAGTAGTTCCTGAGAAAAACTGCCACCTTGTGACCAACACTGAACCCAAAACACTGCTTCACAAGAACAGCCTCGACTACTGCATCCATTCTCTCAGATGGTGACCCCAAAATGAATTTATGAGGACATAGGAGCTGCAGAGCATTTGAAGGTAGTACATTTTTCGGGGCATCAAGTGTAGTTGCAACTCCCACAAGTAAAATTATCGGAATCTTAACAACCCATTCACTGATACAAAGAAAGGAGTAAGTAACAGCTCAAAATTGGACATAATGAGTCATTTCTATAACATAGCATATGTACAATCATCATAATTCAATTTAAGCAACAAAGATTCCATTTTTTCATGTATAGATCAATTCTCTTCACAAATTTTAGATTGTTACTCTCTTCCAACAAAACGGCTTATATTTAACAGAATTGCATATTGCATATACAGTATATGCTCACATAAATTGACTCTTCACTTGGAATTTTTATAGTTATAAACATATCTTGTATAATTGGATATATATTCAGTCAGTAATTGGGTGAAAATAAAGATAGAAGTAACCAGCAGTTGAAGCTTCACCACAGTCAAAATAGAGCAAGTTCAAATAATTCTTATGACACCCATTATATTTTCAGAATTAGCACCATGGTTTCTAACACCCAAACATGTGCAAACCATTGAGCACAATATGAGCATTGGGTTGACAAAAGATGCTTGATAATACCTCAACATATAGATAAAATCTGACAAAACTGAGCCACAACATCGTTCCATGTCATCTATTATCACAACGATTGGGGCATCAGTATTTCCTTGTCCTCTGTACCATGCTGCTAAGATGGACATATCAGCTGCCTGCTTAAAAGCAACATCAGAAAAGATAATGATGAGCTTCATTTTTTAAACTCACCTTGATATAAACAGGAGCATACAAAGGTAAGTACTTACATCAAAAGTAGCCATCAAAAACTGTCTCAACAAACTTCTCAGGCAACCACCAATACCATTCTTGGCCAAGAAATCCAAAGAGGAAAGATTAGCTACATGGCATCCATGAGATTTTAGATGTAGGCCAAGCTCTTCAAATGTCAGTAGATCATCAACAAACTCCATATTCTCTGTAAATGATAAGCACATAAATATTTCTATCCCAAAAACTTGCAACAGAAGATCAACTCATACAAATATCTGAATAAATTACAATCAATAAATATTGTTGATTAGAAGGTACTATTTATGTACGGACGTATACAATAAAATTATGCAAGTTACATTAAAAAAGTTGGAGACAATGCAAAGTTATTGGTTCGAATTGAATATTATTGCACAGAATCAAGGTAAACATGCTTCTCTAACAACAAAATTTTAGATTTCATACATAAATCACCATAAAATGAGTGTTCCTTCCTAGTAAACACCAAAATTGTGTATACAGATAATAGCAGCCAATCACCCTAACTAGATCTATACAAATGTGTGACCTATCTCCTAAGTAATAGGCACCACCTCAATTTTCTCTAACCAAACCACTTAATTTAGATTAATGACTTGGATATGAATAGGAACTTACTGGTGAGAATCAGCCCAGTAAACAGTTGTTTAGAAGCAGCGTCAGTGACAATTGGAAAAGATCTAGTCGCTTCACCAAAACCAGGTGATCCCAATGATCTTATAGCATTGAAGGATTCACAAATCCAGCTATGTATTTCATTAAATACATTAGTATTGATACCCCTCAAAACATCCTGCACTAATGATGTGAAAAAGTGTCATTCTTTACTGCTCATAGATAACAATTTGGACAGCAATGAATTGAGTTTTAAGCTGTATGTTGCTTGGGTATTGCCACAACCAATAACAAATCTACAAATAAAGCTTGCATGAAATAGGGATTTTCACATCCACAGGAAACAAAAGAGTCAAACCTTGATGGTCAACTCTATTTTTGACCAAACAAATTCAGAAGCCTCCATTCTCAAGTTCTCGTAGTGATCATCACATTCATCAGCCCTCTTAGCATCCTTAGATAAATCTATCCTCCTCCGAGTATTAGCAGTTCTGGTTGATTTTCTATCAGACTTCTGAGATGATGCCTTGTGAAGAACATAAAACGGCTGCGAACAAAGAACCAATTGATGATTGACTAAGAGCACAATTTCTTGTCAAGGAAAAACGAAATCAATATTCAAACTTCCAAACAGTTATCTTCCAAAATCCCAAAGCTGGATTCAAGAATTGCATTTACTCCAATTCTAATCAGCTTAAACAGAATCCACCAAGAAATCATCGGAGATCAATAAAAGGAGTGACAAGTGGCAAATGGCAATTACAATATTCAAATTATCTTTTTCCTTTTCCAGTTAATTTCAAAAACCAAGCAGAATATGTTAGACAACAAAGTGAAAAATGTAATGATTCAAAGTTACCTTAGTGCTAATTTTGCAGAAAACCATATCGGAAATAGCCTCAAAAGGCCAAATCGAATGACAATAAAAATTTTAAATAAAAAAAACATGAAAATAGATCAAAAATCACACTGTTTACAGAAGAGAGATCAACATGAAGAAGCTTGTATTGATAAGATCCTTCAATTACTCAAGACTCCACAATGTCTCGCATTTGAAATAACAGTAGTGAGATTCGAATCATAACTTTCTACTGTTTTCCATTAAATTTTTCCGCAAACCAAAGAAATGGAAATCACTACCAATATCCATTTATCAAACAACAAATCTTCTTCTCACATGATTAATCCACCAATAACAGCAACAAAATTGCAATGTTCTCATGTCAATTACTAGATAAATAGATTATCCACATGAAGAGGCATGTATTGATAAGATCATTCGACTACTTCAGACTCCGTAATTTGAAATAACAGTAGAGAGATTCGAATCATAAATGTATACTGTTTTCCTGTAAATTTTGCCACAAACCAAAGAAAAGGAAATCACTGCCAATATCCATTGATCAAACAACAATTCTTCTTCTCACATGATTAATCCACCAATAACAGCAACAAAATTGCAATGTTCTCGTGTCAATTACTGCTAATTTCGCTGATAATAAAGTAGAACATATCAAGAGGCCAAATCAAAAAAAATAATCCAAAAACTAGATAAATTATCAACATGAAGAAACATGTACTGATAAGATCATCCGATTACTTGAGACTCCGTAATTTGAAATAACAGCAGTGAAATTCGAATCGTAAATTTCTACCGTTTTCCAGTAAATTTTCCCGCGAACCGACCGGAAAGTGAAAGGAAGGCAAGAACTGACCTGGAGATCGTTGTCGGCGTTCTCGGCCGGAGACGGAGGTGGCGAATCGGCGGCATCTGCAGACGGTGCCATCGGAGAGAGAGAGAGAGAGAGAGAGAGCTCTACTGAACTGTTTGTTAGGTTTAGCCGCTACTTTGGGTTTCTCATCTTCCGTTTTGGCGGGAAATGTCTTCAGGGGTAAATACGTAAATTGGGTATCAAACTGTGCTTGCCTTATTTGGGCTGGACCTCATGTGCATGTTGGGCCCAATAGGCCCAGTTTTCTATAAACCTTTGGTCTCTCTTTTTAATGGATAGAAACTCATAAAGGCCCATGACTGTAATCAATGATTTTTTTTCTTTTTCTGTTTTTTTTATTATAAAATAAATTAAGAGAAAATGACAAAGGCAAAAATATTATAAGAATATGTTACTTTTCAAAAATATATTTATTTTTTCCTTAATAGGCATATATGGATTTTTGATATATATGAAATTGAAAAGAAAAGGAGTGGGAAGGATTAAAAATTTATTTTTATTTTCCCATGGATATTTTATTTTTCAATTATATAAATCTATTTACAATGAGTAAGATTGCTCATCAGTTCAATACCGGACCGTTCACAATTCAGTTAAAATTAGCCCACGACAGTGTTTTTATTTATAATAGTTCAAAAGTTGTCGATGACATGTTCACACTTCATCTAAAATGAACATTTGTTTACAATTATTTCACTATTTCTCAATATCGTGTACAGCATTTTTCATCGTCATGGACTTAGATTTTTTTTTCAATAATAAAATGCCATGAGTTCTTGAAATAGTATACTAGGGACAAGTGAACATGATCTATAGTGAGCTATGAAAATGACTCCTATATTTCAACTTGGAATTTGAAATCAACTTCTAGTTGTTGATTGTTTGTTTGTTTGTAATTTACTTGTTGTATTCAAGACAATTTCATGTGGACTCAAAAAAGTCTTTTGGTGGGTACACAAATAGCTGGATTTGAATTTTACTTGCATGTATGTTTGCTTCCATAGCTAGCTAACTAGATTAGATTGGTACTACTTCAAAGCTTTAATGATGCTTGCTTTGAGATGACTCATTGTTTTAGCCACAACTCACAAAGACATGATTGAGCTTTTGTTCTTGGAGGCTTTGTCACAACAAAGATGTCAACTACAAAAAAAGTATCAAACTTTGAGTATAGCCTTCATTTATCTTTTGTTAGAGTATGAAAACCGTTGAGGGGTCGCTTCAATGTGTTTTCTGAATTTATTGACCGCAAAAAATGTATTTTTGATCAGTTACTACTATCGTTTATCTGACTTTTTAAAATCGGAGAAAACAAAAACTATAACAGTAAGATAATGAATTCTTTGAAGAAACCGAGATTTCGTTCAAATATGAGAATGTCATAGTTTATTTTATGTATACTAATATTTATGAGTGTATGCAACACAAAAGATAATGACTTTGCAACCATTATCGGTGAAGCTGTAAATTTATATCAGCACATAAGATTACACGTAATTTACATATATCAAATAGGACGCAAACAATACTTTATTTATGAGATTTGATGTGAAAATGTGAAACTTCCTTGGAGAGGCACAAGTTGAATTAGATGTTTTGATCCTAAAACAAAAGTGTCCTTTTTTCTTGGGTTGGTAAGTAGTGAGAACCAGCTAAGCTAAAGTAGTTGCTAGCTTGCACTCTCAATGATAGGTGATGATGCACAATATATATATATATATATATATAGAAAAAAGACTCTAAGCTATGATTTATTGGCTGAGAGTCTCAGCCAGTTAGGTGATGCCATATCAGCTATTTACACCTATACCCGTCCTAATGAAGCCCCGGCCGAATTCATTTTCTTTGTCTCTTAGCTGAGATTCCTGATCATATATATATATATATATATATGATATTATTGATATATCTATCTTCTCAACTATATCCCACAAACACACACATTGCTTTGTTCACGTGAAGATGTGGAGAGAGAGAGAGGAGCTGGAATTGAACTTATGCACTTTGATATGACTAACTTGAATGCTATTTGTTGAGAGATGGCCCTAGCCATTTACACCACTTAATTGCTTTCCATTTCCACACCAAAAATGGTTGGCTGGCTCCCAACATCCAAGACAAGAGAGGATGTACATTATTGCCCCTAGTGGGCCCCGGTCGTGGCTCCGTCGGGTGTTGTTAAAGCTGACAAATTGAACCCGAATGCGTGAATATCCACAACTGATCCATCTATGTTTTTGTAAGTACATGTGTTGCGTTAATCATTTGCAACCTTCACCTCTTTTAGGTTGGGTCCGGATTAAGTCTTCCCATTTCAAACCCTAAAAAACATTATCAACCCAAAATTGATCAAAAATCCGGACAATCATTCGTAGTCTTTGTCAGAGTTCGACTAAGTTGATTCAAAACGACCGAATGACGTCATCATGACGATCATTGTTTGGTATAGTTGACAAAAACAAAATTTAACCTACTATTAAAACTGTTGGGGGATCAATAATTTGTAGGGTGAAATGTACATAAACTATGTGTAATTTGCTACCATTTGTGGAAATGATCATGAAAATCCTATGATTACCCATATAGAGACATTATTTGGTAATATATATATATTTTTCACTGACTCTCTTGTATACATTAACTGTGAATAGTCAAGATCAAGATTGATTATCTTTTTTTTTTTTTTTTTTTTTTTCTTTTATTGGTGCTTGTTTGGT
>JAYMTF010001940.1:0-20528 GCA_036897485.1 Pelargonium nanum | reverse complement strand
GATGTGGCATGTTCTAGTGCATTCTCACCAATTTTAACAATATATATGTAGATTTGATCGTGGATTTCGGTTATATATGTAAAAATAAGTAAAAAAGAAAACTAGAAAAAAGAGGGAAAAAAACAAACCAATTATTATGAGCACTAACATGAAGAGAGGCCCTTAAATGTAGGATCATCTTTTATAGGTTTTTAAGTTTAAATAATAACTAATTGTAATTGTATATAAAAGAATAAGTTGAACCCTCCATATTTGGGTTGAATATCATCCCCCACTTTTCTCTCCCATTCTCTAATTAATTATATGTGATGTGTTGTGATGTGGTGTGCTTTCATATATAAATCCCTCCATAGGGATCCCACCTCAAAATCGGCCCCAAACAATTTTATCTCATTTCATTTCCTCCAATTATTCTCCTTCCTCCCTCCTTCCTTTCTTTTTTCTGGTTTGGTTTTGGCTCTGTTCTTCTCCAATATCTCTATCATCTATAATTAACAAAAATGGAGTGTAGGCCGTTAGAGATTTCGCTCATCTCTGCAAAAGATATAAAAAATGTGAACCGCTTCACCACCATGGGCGTGTACTCCTTTATCTTCGTCTCCGGCGACCCCCGCAGTAGGCAAAAGTCCCCCACTGACAAGTACGGTGGCACCTCCCCAAAATGGAACTACTCCGTATACCTAACCGTAGATGAATCTGATTTGCAGAAAGGTAATCTCACCCTCGTATTCCAGCTCCGATCAGAGCGTCCTCTCGGTGATAGAGATATTGGCGAAGTTCACATTCCCCTAAAGGAGCTCCTCCTCCTCCACGAACAAACTTTCCAAAACCAAAAGGAGAAGGAGCACCAAGTCGTCACCTACCATCTCAAGACCAAGGCTGGTAAGCAGAAAGGGACTCTAGATTTCTCTTACTCATTTGGGGAAAAATTTACCACCGGTATAAACCCACCACCAAGCTCCTTTTCGAAGACCATAGACCCTCCAACAGCCTATCCCATCCCGCCACCCTATGAATATCAATATCAAATTCCACCACAACAAGCCATGCCACCGGAAAAGACAGGAGGAGAAGGAGGAGGAGGAGCCAAGTTTGGGTTGGGGTTCGGGGCGGGCATCTTGGGCTTTGGAGGCTTGTTTGTCGCTTCAAATGTAGCTGAAGATAAAGCCTGTGAATATGATGATGCGCTCGCTAATCCTATGGATTTCTCAAATTAGTTGTATCCAATTTTCGTATGTTTATTGTTTATATAAAATTTGATTTTGCCCATTCAACAACATTCAAAATTTACTACTCTCTTTTACAAAATTTAACAAAACCTACTACTCTCTTTTACAAAATTAAGAAAATTTACTAAGTATAAATGAATCACAATCGATCTGCCACGTTGATATGAGGTCAACAAAACACTTCACACGTGTATTGTTATCGATCCATTTTGTATTTGAGATTTAACATTGAGAATATTTTTGGATTGTACTTTCACTCGATAAAATGAGAATTAGAGCTTTAAGTTTGCATAGAACAAGGTAGCACACCGTTAAGAAAAATACAAACGGGGTACCCCTAGATATCACCTTGGGCGTGAGAAAAAGAATTTTATCACTGTTAAATAGTGATGTGTGTGTGTGTGTGTATGAATTCTAGAGAAATTACTTAAGAGCTCGAAGTGTGTGAATTACACAAATGAATCTCAGAAGTCTAGAAAATGAGGGGTATTTGTACACACAAAGTCAAGATGTTGGGGTGATTAAGGGTGTTCACAAAAACTTGCAACCTGCAAATCTGCTCCTCTTGCCTCCAAAATCCACCCCGTTGAGCCTACTAAATTGTAGGGCTCATAATTGTCTAACCCTCATGGCTTATGTGCGGTCCACGATTGCTGAAGTCCAAAATTGTGGGTAACCCGCCCAGCCTACATATAATACACATTACACTAACTATATGTCACTCCACGTGATGAAGCTGATCCTTCATTCTCTTGAGCGGATCATGCAAAACAGGGTCTCCAATATCGATGACCTCTCTGACGATCAAGTCAATTGATTACTAATGGTTATGCAATTGTATTCTGAGGATTCATTATGTCTCACCTTCAGACGTGACTTCATGGTCTTTTATAAGAGATGTGGTGTGTATTCTTTTCTCTCTCCTAGGCCCGGTTGGGCTTTTGCTTCACGGTCCTTGCATTGCGGCTTCCCCTTAGGCCTGGTAGGCCAAACATGCCTAACACTTTCCCCTACGCTAGTTGGGCAATCTTTGTGTGAGTTGGTAAACTAGGGTGTATGAACTGTTTTTAACTTAAATTTCGCACCCACCGCGGTGACTTAAGACGAGGGTGAGGCGTTTGATCTTTTCACCGGAGCCTATAAGTTCACTTACTGTAGGGACTTGTTGATTATTCTTTTCTACCTACTACTTATTCTTTCTTCTGTTGGTGTGTCTTATTTTTGTCTACACCATGGCTTCCTCTGCTTTCATGTATGTTGATGAAGATCCTGCGAATGGAGAGTCTCTCACCCCTCTTTGTGCAAGCACCCAAAGCGGTATAAGCTGGCCAAGCTGCCTTATACGGTCACTAAGGAACAACTGGCTCATTTTTTTGTCAATATCGTTTATTCCTTTCCCTAATAAGGTGTGGTTATTTTGAACCAACAGGGGTACTCGGTACAACAGACCCCCTTTGAGGTATTTCACAGTCAATCCTGAAATGTTCTGCTGGGATTTTACATGTCCCTTGATCCTTTTCATGTAGGAGTTGCTCGATTTTTATGGCATTTCCATGTCCCAACTGATGCCCAACACTTGAAGTGTCATGACCTGCTTTCGTATGGTATTCTTCAAATACCATTGTTGCTACTAAATTGTTATCCTTATAACCAATAAGAGCGAGGCATATGAATTATAAAATGTGGTATGAGGTGTAGTCCTTTCGTCTTCCCCCCAGTTTGCATCTGCCTGATCTTTTCAATGCGACTGTTGACTACCGGTTGTGACGTTTTCTTCATAGTTCCAGCATCCTTACTGCGATAGAGAAGAAGAAAAAATGCAAGTGTCGAAGCTTTGATTAGACTCCCAGTGGGTCTCTTTTTGTGGCTCCGACTCTAATTGATCATGGCTGAAAGAGAAATAGGATACCAATATTAGCTTCTTCGTCTGCTACGTCTTTGGTTGATGAACTTTCATTAGCTAAAAGTATTTTACATGTGAACATGCAACAAGGAAGACAAAGAAAAGAAAAGAAAACACGATGCTAGGGCGATATCTTTTCTCAGGGCCAAGCTTAATAGATGTTGTGGACTGGTTTCGAGCCTTTGCCTCTTGGTCTTTAGGACCCTCCTAGATCAACCATTCTTCGACTTTTGATCTACATATCATCTTAATTGAACCGGTCTCCCTCTCTAGGTCTAAAGTCGTTGGCTCTATACCGTTCTAGCTCGCCCTCTCTTATTCTTCTTTCAATTTCGTTCTTAAGGTCTAATCCAAGTTCAATGCTTACATAGAAGAGATTCTCTCTCGCCCTAGGTTAACAAATTAGTCTTGAGAGAGATAATTTATTCTCTCGACTTGATCAATTGAACGTACTACATAATCACATAGAGATAGAGATTAGTACTAGTTTGATGCGTAAATTATGTTCAACGGCCTAAACTTGTCTGAGTCTTTTACGAGAGATCGATTAGGTTAGAACATTGGTAGGACTTGAATTCGAATCGAGAAAGAGTTTGCATAGTTTATGTAGAATTGTTTGCTCAATCGACTAATTCATAGTTTCATAATGTTAATTCGCACAACAATTGGTGAACCTTAATTCCTAGGTTGCTTTATCTTGACTTATTCTCTCCACTTGCTTTCTTGCTTCAATTTTACTTTACAAATCACTTTAATCCAATAAAAAATTTAATTTATTTTTCTTGAGTTTTCTATATTTCGGATCATTGACTTTTTCCTCCTTGAGGTTCGAAAATCCTTAATTTTATCTATATTATTTGACGACCCGCTTGATTCGGTCAACGTCAAATTGGTTTCGTTATCGGCGAAGGCAATAAGTCAATTCCGGAGTTAGTTAACTCCTATTTGATTTTTCTTTTCCTTTTTGTTTGGATTTTATTTTTTGTTGCTTAATTTTTGCCTTTTAATCTTTGTTTTGCTTATTTTTGAAGAGACAAGAGTCCAAAACTCAAATTCGACTCGAAACCTAAGCAAAATCTTCATCAGCAGAATAAAGCCAACAAAGATAAATAGGAAGCTCAGAAAAACGCTAAGGCTTTTACAGCCTCTAGCAACGACAATGAGCCTTCTAATACCGCTGTTGGGTGATAACAATGTTATTGTTCTACCTGCTCGAAACAACAATGAAGGTGCTATGGAGAGAAGGGAGACTCTTCAGAATATTTTATGTCCACCAAAACGGTCTTACTCACGTTATGCACAAATATATCACCGAAATTTCACTTTCAATATAAGGGCTCCCATTATTTTTTTTGAACGAAATTTTTTCTTATATTAAATCAAATAGGAGGATAGTAATTGTAAAATAAGGTTGGGGCTTGAACACCAACCCACTCGACAACACCAAAGGAGGAAACCGAAGACCTAGCCAAAGCATGGGCCACACGGTTCGCAGACCGGCCAATACAAGAGAATTCAAAACAAACTAAACTAGAAGCACATCTAACAATGTTAGAAATTATCAAGTAGAAGGCACTAGAAGCCTCCCTTTCAGCTTGGATTGCTCGAACACCAAACTGCGAATCAGACTCAATTATGACTTGCCTCCAACCCTAGGCAACCACCCACTCGAGAGCATTACGGATAGCAAGCACCTTAACCACGCAAGGCTCCCCACAACCAACCTGAGCAGAATGACCTTCACCCAAAATTTTCCTTTTCCAATCCCAAACGACCCCCCTACCCGCACAACTAATATTTGAATCCAAAAAGAGAGCCCCGTCCACATTTAGTTTTAGGCGCCCCCGTGGAGGACGAACACAACCAGCAGGAGCTACAGCCAAAGGCGAACGGTGGACCTCTCCAGAGTTTGATGCCGACCCTCCTGCATCCAACACCTGCACTAGAACGATAGCCGCCAACCAAGCTTCACGGACACCTTGATCCATTAGGACCATATTCCCTGCATCCTCCTACAACTCATTTCATACTCCATTGTTTCTTGAATTCTAAATTCCCCAAGCAACATAATATATCAACGAAACAAGCTCAATGTCCCAAAATAAGAGAATCTGATCAAACAAGTCCTCAATGAAGATGCTTTCCATCACAATACCTGTCATACCAATTTTTTTCCCAGCAATTTTTAGCAAAGTTGAACCGCAACAACAAATGGAGAACTATTCCGAATCTAGCCCGCATATCAGACATATAAGACTAACTTCAATATGACGGCGAACTAAGTTAGAAAACATAGGGAGCGTATTGGATAAGCACTTTCAAATAAAATGTTTATTTTTCGGTTGAACTTGCGCCTCCAAACCGATCCCCAACGAGCTTTTTCCGACATTTGAATTTCACCTTGGGACATTCGGGGCTCCCATTATTAATTTTGTGTTCACAAAACCTTTCTGTGGGTAATATGAAATTGAGGATGCACATAGAAAAATGAGCACATTCCTTACTTAAAATGATACCATTAGGTATAGAGATATCCCGGGGTATGAGATTAGGTTTCAATTATTCTCTTTCTCTCTTAGTGATAAGGCAAGAGAATGGTGAGAATGATTGTCTACTAGATCTTATTTGGCCTAGGAGGAGCTAATGAATTTGTTTTTCAATAAGTATTTTCCACAAATTCTGACTCACAAGCTCTGTGATGATATACATGCATTCTACCATGAAGACGATAAGTCATCGTACAAGACATGGGAGAGGTTTTTTATCTCCAGCACAAGTGCCCCCATCATGGAATTTATGTACATCAACTCGTCAGCATATTTTACAACAATCTGAATGAGGTCGGGTACAACCAGATCAATACATCAACTCAAGGACAATTCATACATGAAACTCTAGAGAAAGCAATGGAGCATCTTAAGAGGATGTGTCTCGCAACCCCTCCTTACAGGAGAACCAATCGAAGAGCATCATGAAGGGGTGGAATGCACGATTTTGATCTAATAAGCAAACTCCAAGCCCAAGTGGACGCACTGTAGAGACAGATGAACCGAGAAAACCCAAATTTCCCCCAAAGAAATCACGTCCAGGAAGCCAGTTGTGTCACATGTGTAGAGCCTCACTCCTATGAAGATTGTACTGAGACTAGGCAAGAAAATTATGTGAACTACAAGAAGCAAAATTAAAATATGAATAAATCGAACATTGCTTGGAGTCAGCAAGTGGACTAGGGGTAGACGAGCTCATATGAAGGACCTCCTGGGTATTCGAATCAGAGGCAAGCCCCCCAACTCAGAATCAAGCCCCTGCTAGGCAAGTTCAAGATCGGGAAGTGGCACTAAATAAATTTGCTAAGGCGACCGTGGAGAAAATTAAATCCTTTGAGACGTCCACTAATTAGAGGTTCAAGAAGGTAGAAACAACTCGCGTTCAAGTGCTACCATCTTAGAAAAAATTGGAAGTTCAAGGGGGCAGTTGGCCGATAGCCTGAAGAAGAGTTAACAAGAAGCATTGCCAAATTAGCCAACAGTGAATTCCAGGGAACACCTCAATGCAATGATCCTGAGAAGCGGTGATGAGTTGAGAGCTAGTGTCGCGAGAACAAAAACCTAAAGTAAAATCTGCTAAGAGAATTCTAGAGGAAAAGAAAGAGTCTCAAGAAGAACGACCACTACTCAAATCCACTGCAACACACGGTCCTTTTCCACACATGCTGAAGATTAATAAGCTGGAAGCTCAGTATGATAAATTTGTAAAAATGTTCAAGGAGCTTCGTGTGACTCTCCCATTTGTAGATGTACTCGCCTAGATGCCTCAATATATGAAGTTCATGAAGATTTTCTTAGTCAATAAGAAAAAATTAGTAGAAGGAGAGCAAGTGAACCACATTGAGAATTGCAATGCAGTTATTCAGAAGCAGATTTCAAAAAAAATGGCAAGATCCAGAAAGCTTCACTATCCCTTGAACTATTGGGGAGCACACCTTTGAGAGTGCCTTATGTGACATGGGGGCGAGTGTCAGCCTGATGCCCTGTTTTGTGTACGATAAGTTAGGACTCGTTGGGATGAGACCGACATGCGGATCGCACAACAAAATATCTAGAAGGAACGACATAAGACATTATGGTAAGAATTTATAAGTTTATCATTTCTTGTGATTTTTTATTTATTTTAGATATGGATGTAGATGTGGAGGTCCCCTTAATTCTTGGGCGGCCATTCCTAGCTACAGCAGGTATGAATACTGATGTCAAGGGATGAAATTTAACAATGGATATATGTGAAGAGCAGGCTGAAGCGGACTTGAGTAAGTCACTTCGCAAAGTGAAAAAAAAGGAGTGCACCATTGCACTCTATCAAACCCCCCAAGGCTTCGAAACCAACCCTCTCTCCTCCAAAGAAAAAAGAAGAAAAGCTTAATTTTGTACCAACCCGAAATTCAGGAGTAAGTGATAGGGGAGAAAGTACTACTTGAGAGCTCGAGACTTGTCTTCCTAATTTTAATTTCCAAATAAATCAAATTTCAATCTTATTTCTTATTTTTATTTCACTTTTAAATCAATTAGTACATAAATTTCTAAAGTACCACCCGAGTTCCTGAGGATTCTATACCTGGACTTTGCAAGTCATATATTACTCATGTGAATCGGTATACTTGTCAAGAGCATGTCAAGAGCATGTCAAGTTTTCGATGTCGTTGTCGAAAACTTGGTTCAAGTTACTTTAAAAATTATAGTGTTTTTTTAATCTTTTTTTTTTTTTTTTTGTGGTGATGTTCCAGGTATATCATCAACAATGTATGAGAAAGAGCCGCAAAGTTAACCTTGGGTATTTTTCAGCATTGTTGGAAGGGGAGCTATAAGGATAAAGAACTTTAAGGGATAGTATCAGAAAACAGAAGGCACTATGGGGGATAAATTTCTCTACAGAGGATGACAGAACAAAAACACCTCCCCAAAGTATATATATGCTAAGAGGAAAATCTTCCCAATAAGATTTGGCAAAAATGAAATCAATTGTCAACACTAAAATATAGAGAAATCAACCCACAAAAAAAGTCATAAATCTGCCCACGTTTTCTCTTTGATCAAGCTTTAAGGTGTGTCCTTTTTTTTTCTGAGTTAAGATTTGATTTATTTGAAAATTCAAGTTTTTAAGTTGTGATTTGGATTATTATGATTTGGGTTTAATATTATTTTGTTAAAAATAAAAACACCAAGAATACCAACAAGGACAATGAGCACAATGGTAAAATTGGTATTTGAGGATAATAAATGGTCAATCCATTAAAGTTAACTAATGAAAATGTCATTGAATAGTTTTAGTAGTTCTTTGTTATGAAAAAAAAAATATATATAAATAAGAACTCATGTGATTTAAGTAAATTATTAATAACAGTCTTGAATGAAGCTTTTACAGGAGAATAAATTAAGAAAGCTATTTTTGAAATGGGAAGTCATGAAGCTTCTGGACATGATGGATTCCCTGCTTTATTTTATCAGAAGTATTGGGCCATTGTGGGGGAGGATGTGGCTAGAGCAATGTTGGATGATTTAAATGGAAATGGTATTTCTAGACCTGTCAACAGAACTACTATAGTTTTAATTCCAAAAATTAGTCATCCTACCTCACCAAAAGATTATAGACCTATTAGCCTATGCATTGTGGTATATAAAATCATAGCAAAGGTTCTGGTAAATAGGCTAAAGAAGGTTATAGGAAGCCTCATTTCCCCATTCCAAAATGGTTTTGTCCCTGAAAGAAGAATTCAGGATAATATAATAGTTGCAAATGAGTTGTTTCATTCTATTAGAAGAACTTCAAAAGGTAGAACCTTTAAGGCTAGCCTCAAGATGGATGTGAGCAAAGTCTATGATAGAGTTAAATGGGACTACTTGTTCAAAATTATGGAGACCCAAAGAATCCCTGAGGGATGGATTAGGCTAATTAAGGAGTGTGTTTCAACAGTGACCTATAACATCCTGATTAATGGGCAATTGTCTGAAGAGTTTAGTCCCAATAAAGGCCTTAGGCAGGGAGATCCTTTATCTCCCTATTTGTTCCTCCTCTGTGCTAAGGGTCTCTCTACAGTTTTAGAAGAAGATTTGGAATCAGGAAGCATTCCTGGGATTCAGGTGGCAAGAGGAGGGTGTAAAGTTAACCATCTACTCTTTGCTGATGATCTATTTTTGTTTTTTAAGGCATCTTTAGAATCAGTCTCTAACCTCAAGAATAGGTTAAAAGGATATGAAGTGGCATCAGGTCAATGCATTAATTTAGGGAAATCTGAATGGTTCTTCAGCCCAAACACTCCAAGACGGTTTGTGAGGATATTTAAGGGAATTCTTCTTATGCCAGTAGCCTTAAGACCAGGGAAATACCTAGGGATCCCTTGTTTAGGGATTGTATCTAGGAAGGAACTGTTTCAATATATGAAGGAAAAGATTGAGGGGGTTCTAGCGTCCTGGAAAATGAACCTTCTTTCCCAAGCAGGAAGACTTGTGTTAATCAAATCAACTTTAAATGCTCTTCCTATGTATGTCATGAACATTTATAAAATGCCAGAGTATTTCTGTTCATGGCTATCTGGATTTATAGCAAGATTTTGGTGGAGAAAGGATCCTAGCAAAAGAACGATCCATTGGGTGTCCAAAAGAGTGTTAAATAAACCTAAGGGTATGGGGGGTATAGGACTCAGAGACATAGGTTCTTTCAATGTGAGTCTGTTAGCTAGTCAATTCTGGAGGATAGCAAGAGCACCTCAAAGTTTGGTGTATAAAATTCTAGCTGGGAAATATTGTAAAGAAGGAAACATTTGGAGATCTAAGTAGAAACAAGACCAGTCATGGGTTTGGAGAAACTTATGTGTGGGAAGGGATTTGTTAAAGACAAATGTGAGATGGAAAGTGGGTAATGGGAAGAAAGTTAAAGTTGTTTAGGACATATGGGTAGGAGAATCCAAATTAGAATGGAATCAAGAGAGATGTTTGAGTAGAGAGGCCACTGTGGAGTGTTCAGTACTGGAGGCTAATAGGAAAAGTTGGAATGAAAATAGAATTAGAGAAGCTTTTAATAGAGAGGAGGCAGAGAATATTATGAGAATTAAACTCCCTCAATGGAGTTCCAGTAATGATACTGCAATCTGGATGGGAATGAGAATTGGGAATTTTCAGTCAAGTCAAGATACTCTTACAGGACTAGCCTGGAGGACTCCCATCAGCCAGGCAGAGGATCTGATTTTCGCTGGAAGCGACTGTGGCACGCACTTATCCCTGAAAAGCTAAAAGTTTTTGCATGTAAATGTATTCATGAGGCACTGCCAACTATGGAGAATTTCAAAAAGAGGAATTTGAGAGATCATGGCTTATGCCCTTGGTGTAATAAAGAAGAGGAAGATGTGAGTCATTTATTGTTTAGATGTAAAGATAGAGATAGAGTGTGGTATGCTTCTAGTTTAACAATCAGGTGTACTGGGGATTCAACATTTGAGAGGCTATTATCTGAATGTCTCCCAAAATTGGTTACAATTCAGAGGAAGTCTGGTGACCAATGCTGATCTTTTTAGCATTAGCTTTTCAGATCTGGAAACTAGGAATAGATTAGTTTTTGATGGGAGGAAAGAGAACTGGGTAAACATAGTGGAAGCAATTAGAGGAAGTCTGGATGGGTATGAAAAGGCATTGGCAAGTCGAATTAAAGAGAACACACAACATGGGTAGTTTCAGAAAAAGGAGAGAGTAGACTGTCTGGAGGGTCTGGAGTTAAGAGGGAACCAGGCAGTTTTTATTTGTGATGGTGATTATCACAATCAGAAAGGTGGTATTAGGTGAGAGCTTCTATCAGTAGGAGGAGAAGTGTTAGCCCGTCTTTGCAGTCCAACTGAGGCTTCATCTCCTTATCATGCCGAATAAAATGTCGTGCTTTCAATTCTTTCCTTTGCTCGTCACTGCAATATGCAACAGGTGGTTATCTTATGTGATTCTTTCAATGTGTGCAGGGATATGTCTCAGCTGCTTTTTAGAAGTCGGGAAGCTTGGGCTAGCGGGGAAGATGTTAGAAGACTATCCTTAGGTTTTATGGGGTTTTTTTTGTAAATGGGCAACCAGACAGCTTGTGTCTGGGGCTCATAATTTAGCTAAGCTTGGACTTAACGATTTTTGTAAAGGATGGACTTCGATCTTTTGGTATATATATATAAGAATGTCGGTTATCTAAAAAAAATCCTCTTAAATTCTAACCATATATTTTTATGAAAAAGAAAATGCTAAATGTTTCAAAATTTGGTGTACAAAATGACGTGGCAGCTTACATGATACATATATTTTTTCATATTTTGTGGTTTAAAATAAAGTTTAAACGAAAAAAAAAAACCTGACATATATGATATTACCGTCCTCACATAAATTTCTGGCGTGGAACGTCCGATTTATAAGAACTACCGCACACACGACGTGTTGTAATTTGACAAACTTATGAATAGAGTAATTGATGTGTCATGCCTCTACATTTGTCACATCATTTTTTACAAAAAAAATTTGTACAAAATTTGGCACAAATAACATTACTCTTATAAAAAAAACAAATCACCCTCCTCGTAGTCTCAAACAACTCCACTTAGAAATAGTATTAGGAAACCAATGTACATTAGTAAAACATGTAGACAACCCAAACGGTGAT
Source organism: Pelargonium nanum (assembly GCA_036897485.1). Classification (NCBI taxonomy): domain Eukaryota; kingdom Viridiplantae; phylum Streptophyta; class Magnoliopsida; order Geraniales; family Geraniaceae; genus Pelargonium; species Pelargonium nanum. Next base: position 8,720 of record JAYMTF010001940.1, on the reverse strand, counting down.
TTTAGTATTTATTTACATAAATAACACAACAACACAGACATTATTTATGTGTTGTCTTTTATGAACCAAACCAAGTAACCAAACTCTTTATCTTCTTTCTTCTCCGTCATCGCCGATTCCCAAAAGCTTCGTCTCTACGTCAATGAGCACCACCGTCTCCTCCGCCTTCCCAAACCCTACCACCACCTCCCCTCTCATGTCTCAATCCTTCCCTCCCTCTCCCTGCTCCGACTCCGAATCCGACTCCGACACCCCGTCCGCCGCCGCCGGAACTACCACCACCACCACCCACGAGCCCCTCCAAAACCCTACCCCCACCCCTCCCACCCTCCTCCACCTCTCCTTCAACCAGGACTCCGGCTGCTTCGCCACCGGCACCGACCACGGCTTCCGCATCTACAACTGCGACCCCTTCCGCGAGATCTTCCGCCGCGACTTCCACACCGAATCCGGCGGCGGAATCGGCGTCGTCGAGATGCTCTTCCGCTGCAACATCCTCGCCCTCGTCGGCGGCGGCCCCGACCCCCACTACCCGCTCAACAAGGTCATGATCTGGGACGACCACCAGTCCCGCTGCATCGGCGAGCTCTCCTTCCGCTCCGAGGTCAAGGCCGTCCGCCTCCGCCGCGACAGGATCGTCGTCGTCCTCCTCCAGAAGATCTTCGTCTACAATTTCGCGGATTTGAAGCTGCTTCACCAGATTGAAACGATTGCCAATCCCAAGGGTCTCTGTGTTGTATCTCATGTGTCGGGTCCCATGGTGCTGGCATGCCCTGGTCTGCAGAAGGGGCAGGTCAGGGTCGAGCATTACGGCTCCAAGCGAACCAAGTTCATAATGGCTCATGACTCCAGAATCGCCTCCTTTGCTCTTACGCAGGATGGGAGGCTCTTGGCGACTGCCAGTAGCAAAGGGACTTTGGTTAGGGTTTTCAATACTCTCGATGGTTCCTTGTTGCAGGAGGTATGTGAATTTCTTCAAATTTAGCAGCTTCTTGCATCTGTGATTTAGTGAATTGTTGATTATCATGAACTGGAAAGTTATTGGAAGTAGTGTTCTACTAACTCTCACTCATGCCATCTCAGTTAACAGTCTTAACTCAATTTGATTGAAGGAAGAAAAGGCTTTGGGATAGTTGTATCTTGAAATTGACATGATGTTTCATTGTGTATGTTTTTGAAGCTCTCAAAAGTGTTTGTATTTGTTGTTGTGCATATTGTCATAGTAATCCTTTTGGACATAAGGTGTTACTATAGAGAACTTCAAATCTCAATACCCCATTTTTGGTCTGTTAGTTATATGCTTTGTTCTTTAAATTGCTCTCTACATTGATGATATATTGTTGTGCTAAATATTGAAGTGTTTTGGGTGGTCCTTCTTAAGCTAAATATATTGTTGTGATATTGAAGTATTTTGGGCGATCCTTCTTAAGCTGGACATTCTAATATTCTATATAGGTGCGGAGGGGTGCAGATCGGGCAGAGATATATAGTCTTGCGTTCTCTTCAACAGCACAATGGCTAGCTGCCTCAAGTGACAAGGGTACCGTCCATGTCTTCAACCTTAAGGTTGATTCAGGATCATTATCACGGACTTCATCTGAACCTAATCCATCTAGTCCATCAGCCCTTTCATCTCTTTCCTTACTCCGAGGTAATCTTTCTGAGTGCTTTGTACTTCCTGAATTTGCAAGTATGGATCAAAACTACCAATTTTTAAGATACATATTAGAGCTTTGGCTAGGAAGTTTTCTGCTAAAAAAACTTACTTATTTCATTATACTCCTAGTCCATTGACCTAATAGTTATTGTAAGATAATTACCGAACAATGAAGACTTCTTTGAGTTACTTTCTATGAATCTTGTAGCATTTCCAAAGGTTCAAGAACTAGTCCTAGTAAAATACTTTTGATCCCGGCTGAAGTGGTCTAGCAGGACATTTGTCTTCTAATATAGGGTAATGCACTTAAAACAAATGATTATTATTTGCAGGTGTTCTACCCAGCTATTTCAATTCAGAATGGTCAGTTGCGAAGTTCAGGATGCAGGAAGGTCTGCGATACATTGTTGCTTTTGGGCACCAGAAGAACACTGTCGTGATTCTTGGCATGGATGGAAGGTAATTAAAGTCGGACTTACATTTTAATTTTCAATCCATGCATGTGTTTGAGTGGGAGCCCCCATTCTAAAATTATTAACAGTAGTCAGCTGGAGGATTTCCTAAGTTAGGTTTTGGAATCCAAATTCAGTTTCGAGGTTTAAATGTGGGGTGGACTGTAATGCAGCATTACTCCAATGGTAGATAGGGTTGACATACTAAGAAAGTGCTTTAAATAACAGAAGATATAGAACTTTAACTTCAGCCAATTTTTGGGACTTCCTTGGGTGTAGGATTGAGATGGATAGAGAGTTCACTTCCCTAAACTGATAATTAATTTTGTGGGTAAGTTAGATATAGTTCCCTTTCCCTAAAAACGATGATATTATTCCCTCTGTATAGTTCCTGATTGAATCTGAATATTGATGGTTAATACATATATGATTAAGACAGTAGTGTTGACTTTGAATTGAACTGAACCTGCAACAGTGATCTCTGATCTGTTGTAGTCATATTTTTTGCATAGCCACTGGTTCTCCTGAATCTTTTATATGATCTAATGATTGTTGATGGTGATCAACAGTTCTCTTACCGCATTACCTTTAACAATATAATGTTTAGATAAAGTAACAAATATGCAATTGGGATTGTTAATGCAGCTTCCACAGATGCCAGTTTGACCCAGAGACTGGTGGGGAGATGACTCAGCTTGAGTATTACAATTTCTTAAAGCCAGAAGAGACTTTCTAGTGTTTCAGATAGCATCATGCATGCTACTTTGGGTGTCCTACTGTTAATATTTACATCTCTTTTTAAAGTCCAAGCAAGTCTTAGAGGAAGACTTAAAAGTTGTAATTATAGAGAGTGTAGGAGTAATTAGTGTTTCCATCTTGACTGCTTGCATGTGTTAATAGTAAAATTTATGTTAATAATAACAGTTAATGGGCTTACTGCATTTCCAAACTTATCTTCTCATATAAAGACTAAACAGCAAAACTATGTTGGCATCTTTGCACTATTTTTTAATTTTCACTTGTACTGAATCAATCTTATCATCATATGCTCAAAAATGTTTTTATTCAACTAATTATTTTCCTCAAATTTTGCATATGCATGTGCAAAAGTATTTAACTGTTATGTTTGTCAAAAGATAAGACTTTGAGGGATCAAAGATGTGAAACTATGAGTATGACCCTTGAACTTCATAGTGCCCCCTCGAAATAAAATATATCATAGAGTCCATCCATCTCTTCCTTACAGGGAAGTCTCTTGACAAACACGAATCCAATTGTGCTAAATTAAATTTATTTAAATTCATGTTGTGTCGCGTGTTATAGTTCAAATTTACAATCCTACCTAAAAATTAATTGACAAAATTTTCAAATTCAAATTACACATATAATAATTATTTGATTTTTGGAGAAATTTATTCGATTAGGATTTGCATGCTTGTTTTCCTTTTACATGTTTACAAGTTATTTTAGGAGAATGGAATATTTGATCAAAACTGATTTTTGGAGAAATTTAATTGATTAGGATTTGCCTACTTGTTTACTTTTAAGTTTAAATACTTCCAGACTCCTTGGACATGTTAATTTTTTGGAGTTGGCCCCTACATTAACACATTAGATGTTTCGAACCCCGGACTTCATTATTTTAGTACATTTAACCCAATCACCTGCTGTAGCAGGTCACCGAAGCCACGTCACCGATTTTGCCACGTCACCTTAGCCCTCTCCTTCTACGGCGCGCCGCCGTCGCCGCTCCGCCGACCGACTCTTCATCTTCCCCAATGGATCAGAACCCCAATACTCGCAGACTCAGGATATGGCGTCACTCCCGTGCCCAAAACCTTCCATAAAACCCATCATGTTTTTCTCTTTTCCTCTTTCAATCCCTCCCTACAGTCCTATCATCACTGCCGCCAAAACCCTCACCGGCGCCAACCACACCTCCTCTCGCTTCTGCTCCCGCTAGCCACACCCTTAATCGATGCCACTTATAGTCTTAGGGTTTTTAAATCAAAAACCATCTGGGTCCTGATGGTAGTTGCGTCGCCAAGTTTCTGGGCAGGCTTTTGTTTCAGCCCCTTTTTTTTTAAAGGCGAGGGATGCAACACGAGGACTTCCCAAGAGGTCACCCATCCTAGAACTACTCTCGCCCAAGCACGCTTAACTGCGGAGTTCTGATGGGATACAGTGCATTAGTGCTGGTATGATCGCATCCTTTTTCAGCCCCCTTTGTTTGGCCCTTCTTCGAATACGTTCTCGTCTTTACATTCTGGCGATGATCCGATGAGCAGTGTGGTGGAGCAGCACCATGGCGGTGGGAGGAAGCGCCGGGATTTGGACGAAGAGTCGGCCAAGGTCGTCTCCACCAGCAGCGGCAATGGCGTGGTATTCTTCATTTCTCTTTCTTCTTCGCTCTCTCTCGTCTGATCTGAATTTGCAATTTGTTCTGATTTCTCCTCTCGTTTCTCATTCAGTACTCTTGATTTGTTCAATATTGGATTGAAGTGTTTCTGATAGAGAAATTGTTTCTGGCATTGTTCAATTTGGGTTTATTGGAACCTGTATTGATCTGGATGGGTCACAAGTGTGAATTGACAAAGATTTGTATCTTTGTGAATCTCAACATTTCTAGAATTTTTGTATTTTGATAATTAGCAATGTTGTGTGAACCTAGAATTGTTCTGGATGCAAATTAGCTCGGTAGAAGTTTGGGGTTTTTTTCTTTGTGATGATGAGGTTTCTTATGAATTGGACAGAATGATTGCGATGGGAAGAGGCTCAAGAATTCAGAATGTAAAGACAAGAACGTAGATTGAAAGGGGAAGCAGAGCACAACTCAGGGCCTGATCCATTGGGGAAGACGAAGAGTCGGTCGACAGAGCGGCGGCGGCGCGCCGGTGAAGAAGGAGAGGACTAAGGTGACGTGGCATTGGTGACGTGGCATGAGATAACTTGCTACAGTATGTCATTGGGTTAAATGTACTATAATAATAAAGTCTGTGGTTCGAAACGTCTAAAGCGTAAATGTATGGGCCAACTCCAAAGAGATAACCAGTACGTACAAGGGGTTTGGAAGTATTTAACCCTTTCTATTATGTTTACAAATTATTTTAGGAGTATGGTATATTTGATCAAAATTGAACACATTACTAGGTATACACTATACAGACAAGTGAAGACTAGATTCTATGCTATTTCAGCTGAGTTCCCAGAATTCAGCAACAAGGATAAGACTCGAATCTTCCAGTTTTCTGTCAAAAATGAGCAGAAACTTGATTGTGCCTTGTCCACATAAATCAAAGGTACTAAAATTGAGTCCTATGTTATTTTAAAAAAAAAAAAAAAATTGTTTCCACACAACAGTAAGGGTACTCATCAAAATCAATTTCTGCATTGATGGAACTCAGATTAAGTTAGCTATGAAGAACAGAAGCATAGGTAAGTGCTTTTTCATATCTCAACTGAACATTATCTGTAGTGCCCAAAGGAATTGGAAGAGTAAATGAAATAAGCAATCACCTTCAGCTTAACTATCCAGAACTTGATCTTTGACTATCAGTAACAATAAAAAAATTCACCATCTTTTAAATTTACATATCTGGATTGGCTTCCTCTGGAATTACCTTGAGAGTCACCACTTCATCTTTTGCCCTTTTCACTACTACCTCCATTGCCACTCCAATCCTATCCCCCATTATTTCTATCAGCTGCAACACAAGTCCAAACACCATCCCCATCAACATCACTCAATCTCAATTATATACCAAACAAACTCCAACCTTCAAGCCACTAATCTGTAAAATGATGAAAATACTACCTCTTTGATGTTTTCGACAGGCTTCCCGTCAAATTTAAGAACGACATCACCTGGAAGGAACCCGGCACGGTCACCAGGAGACCCAGGAGTCACCTACTCAAAACACATCCAAACTTGTCAAAGACTGCACATATATTGTATCATTCATGCTACATTTATACCATAGTGTTAACATAACTTTGCTATTAACAACAGTTCAATTAGCACCATATAACTTGCCACATTTATCATAGCATCAGGGATATATTTGCCGGTGAAACAAGTAATGCATCTCAAAAGTATTATTTATGACTACACCATTGACATATTATTCATCCAATAATAATATATTCCAACTGCATGTGGATGCTATAAAAGGAGCAAATAAACATACCATAGGTACCAGAATGCCTTTACTGACATTTGGAAAATTAGCATCTCTTTCTTTGAGCTGAGCTATGATCATCTCGTTAAGATCAAGCATTTTTAATCCAAGCCAAGGTCGAACAACTCGCCTGTACAACATCACATTGTATTGCACACTTTTAAAAGAGATAATGCTATGAATCCATCTTGAACAATAAACTTGCCACAGGTAAATACTTTTTTCACCAGAATTCTTGCAACAGAAGCAAACAAATACTATTTTTGTCTTTTAAAAAGTTAGTTATGCATTAATTACCAAACAATATCTCTACAATAAGTTAGTACCCCTTGAGCTTGTTACAACACGTCCGTAGGGATACAAGAGGAAATGTATAACACAAATTAACTTTTCCTTAATTTTTTTCAAAAAGAATACCAAAACACTCATTTTGAGATGGAGAGAGTAGATGGTTGAATTGTTGATAAAGGTTTAGCTCTAACATAGCAATATAGGCTGCACTTGAATTTTGAATACTTATCTATAAATTTGTGATTCAAACAAACCTAACTACATAAACTTTCAGTTAAGGCCAACGGAGCTAGTGTATAAGAGAGAGACCAAGAGAGTTACCTTACCAAAAAATTATAAAGTTACAGAGTTACTGGTTTGATTGGTAGGATAGTATAAATAGTTGCATTCAAGAACATAAAAACCATACCCACTTTTCTTGAAGTGCTCTATAATTTTGGCAACTGAGTCAATTGGCACGGCAAAACTCAATCCATCTGCAGCCAATACTTTCATGATATTAACACCAACAACTTCCCCATCAATATTTACAAGAGGCCCCCCAGAATTTCCCTACAGAAATATAGAAAGGATAAATCCTCTACATATCCAAGATTGGATATGTCTTATATACAGGTGAATACAGTATGAGTATCACACACAAAAACGAGCTGACTTGCAAGAAAATGAAATATATCACCAGTACAACTACCTAGCTCTTGAATAAGCAGGCCAAGCCTGATATTGCAAAGCGTGAAGATAAAGGAACAGAAGCTAATTTACGAAAGCCAATCTGCTAGGCTAGTAGGGTTCAAATTTGTTGTATGCTTTTGCCCACAAAATGGTGTTTGTGGGTAATGTAAACCACATCTCTTTATTTTGAGCACATTAAGGTTTAAATTGGTTACTCTAAGGTATGCACATTATAAATCTTTTTCCATGAACAACAACAACAACAACAACAACAACAACAATAATAATAGTAATAATAATAAAAAACAATAACAGCATAAACAGCCACCTTCCTTCACCACCCGGACAAGAGAGAGAGAGAGAGAGAGAGAGATAGATACCGCATTGATTGCACAATCTGTTTGTAGATACTCTCTACGCATTCCTCCAAGACCCAAATCGCTACTTTTACGGTCAACGCAACTAGGTTCAAAGAAAAGATGAGAGGAAATACATAAAGAATCAGAATTGATCATGAATTACCAACAGAATAAGATATATCACAAGTACATTCTAGCACAATCAGGACTCATAGCACATGCAACAAATAGTTTAACACATACCTTACAATACCAGCTGTAATGGTATTCTGAAGGGATAGTGGACAGCCCATAGCCACCACCCAGTCTCCAGGACGAAGATTACTTGAACAGCCAAGATTCGCAGTTGGAAGTGGAGTTTTGGAGTTGATCTTTACAATGGCAATATCAGAATGTAAATCAGCATTCATTACTGTACCCTCAAATGTCCGCCCATCTTGCAAGGTCACATCAACCTGCACTAATTAAAGACATAATATACTGTGTATAACTTAAAGAATTGTACAATGGTGCTTGACAAATAAATTTTCATCCATAAAATAATTCTACCATAGCCCATTAACCACTTATGAAAGATGTTCCGGCAATAATACATAAGGGATTAGATGATATCCCACTACAAAAAATCAGTCTGTACTTTGTAGCTACAGTATTTGCGACAAAAAATGGTTGTAGCAAAGTTGTAGGAAACTTTCCTACAAGATTACTACATGATTGTAACAAAAAAAATTACTGCACCGTTGCAACAAGATAACTACAAAATATTTTTATGGGATATATGTTGTCGCAAAGTTTTAGCAAAGTTGTAGGAAACTTTACTACAACTTTGCAACAAAACATCCTACAAATTTGCTACAACAAGAATTTGTAGCAGAATTTGGTAGGAAAGTCGTAGTAATTGTATAGTTATTTACAGCGCAAGGCGCACAATGGCGCAAACTCCTTCTGGAGCCACGACGCTTATAGACACTAAATTGTGTGTGTATATATATATATAGGGCTTGAGGATTCTAAGCCAAAATATTTTTGGCTTAGGCTAAGCCATCAATGAGGTGATGACACCTCATTAAAAATATTGGATCCGGGCGGGTCGCTCCGCTCCCACCAATTC
>JAYMTF010001939.1:0-20533 GCA_036897485.1 Pelargonium nanum | reverse complement strand
AAATGTGTCAACCGCGAGTTTGCGGGCCCGCTTAGGAACCTCATGGTTTCGACCCCAAAAAAAAAAACATAAACATTCCATGCATTTTGCCATAGCCATACCTCCATAATATAACTCTAAAATTGGAAGAAACTGGTCTTTTAAACAAAAAACTAAGAGTTGATAGTTTGAACCCGAATCAACAATTTTTTGACATCCGGTCGACCCACATTTTATAGTCTCGAATGTCGCAAATCGGGTCAAATCAATTTTTAGACTATATTTATTTTTATGAAATGCATGTCAATCACACTATACAAATCATATAAACCCACATATTTTACGAGTAAAATGCAAACTTGTTTTATTCCACGACTCTCAACTTGACCCTCCATTCAGGTAAGTCTCGAATTAAACTTTTTCGTTATGAACTAAAAAACGCAAAACCTGAATTATCGTACTTGCAAGAAAGTTCAAATAAGCTTATATATTAAATTCATCCCTTTCCCATTAATTTCTTGATGTGCACAAAGTACATTACCTTGTGACATCTTGCAATTGTACACAACGAATTTTCCCAATAGTGCTAGGTCAATTAAATAATTTTAGGATCTTTTTAAATATATGGACCTAACTTTTAGGACCACATCTATTACTAAAAATAGCTACTTGTAATTATATTATATTAAAGTGAAATATTTGTGCATATGTATTTGTTATATAGTAACATTGCCTACCCTAGCTAGAGCTTGTTTGTATATTAATGTTCTTTATTACTTATGCTTATTAGGAGTTGACATTAGTTAATTAATGTTTGAGTTGTTTAGCCAATTAACCTTAAAGGAAAGGTGTTTTATGCTTATAATAAATTTAAACTAATTACGTTTAATTCATTCGAGTTCTATATATAACCACATTTAAACCCATCAATTTAGACTTGAAAAACAATGGGAACCTAAATCTGATGACCACCAAAAATTTAGAGTTGGATTCGATATCACGTAGAGTTGCTAATTGGAGTTCACCCGAATCATGGCTTGGAACTCGCTCTCTCACTTGAGATGGTTTGGGTTACCCTTTTCAACCGAACCTAAAAGATGTTGACCTAAAAACTTACGGCCTGAGTCAGCCAATCTCGCATTTTGAATATGAAATTCAACTCAATATATCCATGGCTCATAACTCGCTAAACAAATGAATCTGCAACCTCCACCCCCCTACCCCCCCCCCCCCCGGGCCCGGGCTCGGGCTAGCATTTCAATTCGAACCCAAAAACTTGCAGGTCAAGTGGTAGCCCCCATTTTTCATGTAAATCTCACCCTTGTGGTGGCCTAAAACTCGCAACATGGAACTCAAATTGCCACTACTTTTGCCACCTCTAGTCACTCTAGAACTAGCAATTTCAAATTTGAATCACGTTCGGATTGAAAAGACTTAATCCAACATCTACTTGCAAAGACACGAGTTTCCGCTCAAGATTGAAAACGTTGGTATAAAAGAAGTGAATTTGTATAAAATTGCCCGAATACTAGTAACTACTAATATCACGTGAAGACAAAAGAAAAAAAAATCTCAATTACATGCAAAACCAACAAGTTAGGCTTTACGATTTCTTTTTTATTTAAAAAAATGGGAAAGCGCACGTGATCAGATCTAGCATCCAGTTACGTGGCAAGTTCTGGTTGGCTACACAAACTTTCCTGTCCACTAATCATGTGACACATAGAGTTCCGGCTCACGTGGATGCTTAAAATGTGGGACCCACTTCACGAGGAGTTTCTGACACGTACCATGATTGGTACTAAATTTGATGTTTCTTCACAGTTCAGCCACTAAAAAAGGGACATGACATCCCCTGAACATATAATGTTTTATTTTTATTTTTAAAAGGGCATTTTCGTCCAATTCTTAAAAAATTTACTAGATTTCATGAAATATTAGTTCTTGGAAACATGCACATTGGTTATAAATTAAGGGAGATTTTGTGTTTATTAAGGTTTAATTATATCAAAATTAAAATTTAAACCAAATTAGTATTTTGTTAATTCAGTGGTCGTGATTTTAAATTAAACACATCGATTCAATCGTTAAATTTATTATTTTAATTCTAACAAAATTAAAATTTGAAAGTGCTTATAATATTAGTTACAAAATTTAGTGTTAACTAGAGAGTTTGTATATACCCGTTCAAACAATAATTTATCATTTTTTAAAATATCATGCATGAGATTCTATGGAACTCTCTTGTTTTGCAAAATAATCATTCGTTGAGCAACAATAAAATTACTATAAAATAACATATCATTATATACTTTTCTCACATCAAAAATAGCTTGATATTATGTATAAAGTAGTCGTTGCTGAAATCTATTTAGAATGTGAGAGTAATAATCTTTATCAGATGATTAAAACACAACAAAGAAAAATTTAGAGATTGAGAATTAAGAATTCAAGTATTTCTCTGCGACATTAAGCGATGGTGTCATCCTTGATCCTCGTTGTATGTTGGTGTCCACTTTTGGATCTTTGGTGTCAAGTCTATAACAACGTGTCATGAATAGTTGATATAATTACCATGCTTGAACATGCTAATTGAACGTCTTTCGTGTTTGGTGGAACATTTCTACTTATACCTATGATGTTGTTGGGGTCATGTCATGGTCTCCGACATGTCTGCCTTTCGGCGGGACATTACATGGGATGCTTGGACGGTTTCTGGAACCAAATACATTGCAAGAGAGACTTGAGCGAAATCGATTGATATGTCTTGAACCGATCTATAGGGACGTGTTTCTCTATATATCCGACCCAAGATAACTATCGAATTTGTTTAGATTGACCCGAACTTACAAAAATACAAATTGGGTTTTGTGGACCAAAAGGAAAATGAGGTGTGTGAAGATGCATTGCTTGTGAAACACCACTTCTCACTGTCTAAGCAACCTCCCCCAAAGCCTGCCATTGCCACCACAAGAGACCCTTTTTGGTGGATTTGGTGCAGCTGCTTCTGCAGGTGCTTTGTCAAGTATCAACCATTATTGCCCATTTCTCTCCTTCCCATTCCTCAGACATTGAGTACAATTGCAAGGGCAATATGGTCATAATTGTACAAGAAAATCTACATTGATCCCATAGTTATTTGAACCAATGTTTTGAGGAGTTGATTGGATTGGATTGGTACTTATACAATAATCACATGTGTTTTCCCGTGTAACTGATGCGTGTCTGATTTAGTTCGATTTTGTTGTCATCAGATGATGTGGTTTACAAAATCGTCTAAAGCTTTCAATTAGTCACTACAAACTTTCAGTTCATATGAAAAAAAATGTCATCTTGTACTTGACAATGTGGGTCGCGAGTTTAAACGAATCGGCCAAAGAACGTAAGTATTTTTATCAGAGATTTTTTCTTCAGTTCTAATGTGTCTGGCCACTTAGTAGTAAAGATTGTGTTTGATAAAAAAATAAAGTACAAATGCATGATTTTTTTTGCCCGACCCGCATTAGGCTCATGGCCCAAAATGTTGGGTTTACCTATATTATATGGAAGTGGATTGGTACAAATACTATAGTTATATATGTTTTTCATATAGCTGATGTGACGCTCGATTTTACCATTCAATTCCGTTGTCTAAAAGATCATTTTTAGTAGTTTACAAATTGTCCGAACTTCTTAATTATATGAAAACTTCTCTATTTATGCTGAGTGAAAGTGGATTAACACGTACACACTAATCGTACATGTTTATTTATTCAGCTTGTGTGACATCCTATCTTATCATTCAATTCCTTTATTATCAAAGAACCATTTTCAGTGGTTTACAAGATTGTCTAAGCTTCTTAATTGTTCTCTACACATTTATTAATCCATCTACCATTCTTCCCCAACAATCATGGGGCTTTATCACTTCTTCTTCTTCCTTTTCCTTTTATTTTCTAAGTCTTTGGTCAAGCATGTGGGCTCTCATGATAAGGCCATGATTGGAGATTGCTCCCCATTGCTTTAGTTGAATTCATGGATGTTGAAAAAAAGAGACTTGTTTGTGTTCATTTTTTTAACCCCCAAAAGGAAAAAAAATAAAATAATAAATCCTATGAAGCATAAAAAAAATATTAACCTACTAGAGGACCCACTACTAGAATAATTTGTTCCACAACTTTCTTAGGTGTGCCTAACTCCAACAAAGCCCAAAGATGACAACATATGACCACTTACCAAAAAGGTTGGATTATAAAACAAATTAGAGGGTTACATTGAAACTTTGTGAGTTCCATCTTTATAATATAGGGATTTAGTACAAACACTCCTATCAAAGCTCACAATTTGGACTCAAACACAATAACACTCAAAATTATGCTTTTTTTTTCGAGTTGTATAAAATAGATACGATTACTTTTTAGATCAGGTCGAACTAGCGTATCCATAATTTCCTGTTTGATAGTTGAAAACTTGAAATTTCAATAACTCAAAACCATAATTATCATTTTGATGAATTTGATGGATTGATCCTATAATAGATATAAAAACAAAAGCTGCATAAAAATACCATTCATTTTTTATTAGATGACTCATTTTTCTAGGAAAAAATAAAATCTTCTCAATGGGCCTTCATTAATGTGAGGTAGAGCCCATCCACCATGTTGTGTCTCATGCACACTCCCATCAACCAATGCACCAATACTTAATTTCTATTAGATGATTCATTTTTTTTGGAAAAAACTTCTCATTGGGCCTTCATAAATGTGAGGTAGAGCCCATCCACCATGTGATGTGAAGTTTCACACAAACACTCTCATCCACCAATTCAATGCACTAATAGGTGGTCATTCAGATTGGATCCGCAGACACTCAAAATTAAAATCGCAATTTGGATTGCATAAAACCGATCCGATAAAGTTTTAAATAAAGTCGGAAAAATATGTACATTTTACACGTAAAATTCGAAATACGATATAAAACTCGATAGAGTTGGAGACTCACATCTCAACATGCGACACAACACGAACACGAACTGAAATAAATATTTTTGGACTCACTTATTTTTTTTTATCATGTATGTGTTTGTTTTGGAGTGCCAAACTCATTTAATAATTGTGTTGTGTTCGTGTTGAGCTTCAAACACACACCATGATTTATTATTCGTGTTGTGACATACACGACATGTACATTTTTTTTGTATATATTAGTTAACATAATTATGTTAAATACGCTAAATTTGTGATATTTATCGTTTCAGGTTGTTTCCTGCCAAGTATGCGGAGGTGCGTCATGTCAAACGTATTGGTTTATCTCGTGAAACTTGTTGTTTGGGTCATATCAGTACAACCCATTTTATCGTACATGTTGTGTTACATATACATAATTATATCGTGTTTACGTTTATTATTTCAGCATGATTACGATATATGTTGTGTTTGTCTTGACACAATATGAACATAACATGAACACACATATTATTAATTTAGTTAAAATTGAACTGAACCCAATCTAAATCTTAAATTGTTAGCTCCAAGTGAACCATCTGCTCCATCTCTCTATGCAAGTGTTGCCAGTTCCAAAAATTCAATAATGATGAAATGTGAAGGAGAGGACCACATCCACAAGCCTTTGTTACACATTTTTTGGGTGCACATTTTCATTGATTTGATGGTTGGTGTTGTGTGCTACCATATATGGCATTTGGGAGTTGGGAACATTATGTTTTGCTACCCAAAATAGTGATGTTTGAAACCAAATTTTTACAGCAATTAATGGAGATAATGATGCTTGTCATTTAGAAGATAGTAGTGAGAGTAAATGGTCATGGAAAATCTTTTTATCGTCGTTGTAAATTAGACACTGACAACGTCAAAATCGAAGACGAGATCACAAAAACACTAGGCGTTTTACAATTCATTCCAACATGAAATGCAAATGTCTAATGATAATGTTAAAATCTAACTGTTACAACTACTAACACGATATCATAGCAGGTTCTAGCAAAATATTGACCACAACAACATGTTCCATAATTTATTGTCCTAAAAATCCAACTCTGAGAAAACAATTGTGCTGAAATACAATATTAAAAGATTAAATGAGGAATTTATCTACAAACTTGAGCTTTAAGTTGAGTTGATTCTCTAACATGGTATCAGAGTTTGAGGTCACATTATCAAATTCTTTACTCATTCAAGCATACTTGGACTCTCTATCTTCTCCTATCGGGTATTTTATACAACTCTTCTAAAAAAAGTTAAAATCGGGAATGACCTCCTATCTATCTCTTCGGTCTACCCGTAAACGGGAACGGGATCCTATCTATCTAACTCTTCTAAAAAAAGTTAAAATCGGGATGACTCCTATCTATCTCTTCGATTCACCCGTAAAACGGGAGCGAGATCCAATCTATCTCTCTTCAGTTCGCTCGTAAAACGAGAACGAGATCTTATCTATCTCTCTTCAGTTCGCCCGTAAAACTCGAATGAGGATTAATCTGGGTGTGGTAGAACGACTTAAAGGTGCCAACAACGAGTTTGCGTGCCCGCTCAGGAATCTCATGGTTTAGACAAAAAAGAAAGAAAGAATAAATGAGAACTTCAACTATAAGCTTGAACTTTTAGTTAAGTTGGTTCTCTAACATTTTGAATACCGGGCCAAATCGAGATATTGGGCCTGCTCCAAAGGCCCATTAACAATATTGGGCTTTGTATCCGGCCCATCACGAGTATCAACGTCCAAGTAGCCGCATAAGCGCACTACGCATTCCCGCGTACGTTAGAACTAGCGGCGTCGCGGCCTCACTCGGTCTCCGTCTCCGCCTCCTTCTTCACAGCCACCACTGAATCCGCGATCCAATCGGTGAAGATCAGAGCTCGAACCGAACAACGCAGCGACGAAAATGGAGAACAAAGCGAGATTCAAAATCGCGGTTTATGTAGCCTCTTTCGCGGCACTGACCGTCTTCTTCGCCGCGCAATACCGCCGGCGCCGGAAGCAGAAAAGCCCTCCGTGTCCGTGTTATTTACACTCCGACCAGAAGCCACAGCACTCCTTCAAGCGCGTCTTAGCAGACAATTCGTACTCTCCGTTCAAGCACTCGAAGCTCAACGGTACAGTTTGTTCGTTCGGTTTTTGTTTTTTCATTTTTTTTTGCTTGTAATAGACCTCGTTTTCAGTTTGTTTGCCGAGATAGTACAGGAAAATCGACGAGAAAACGATAGGTGTAATGTTTTTTTGGTTGTAGTAACATAATGAGGCTCTGTAGCTTAGAAACTGGTTAATTTGTGATCCTTGTTGCAGATGATTCTTCCAAATCGCATCCGTACGAAACGGAGATATCGGCTCTGATAGAGAACACGAGATTCGAGTTCGAGTTCGTGACAGATGAGGTTGATTTGGCGATGAGTGATGAGTATGTTTGGGTTGAGACAGAGGCACAGTTGAAGGAGCTGGTGGATGTCTTGAGTAAGGAGAAGGTGTTTGGTGTTGATACTGAACAGCATAGCTTAAGGTCCTTCCTAGGGTTTACATGTTTGATACAGGTTGGTATTTGTACTGAATGTTGCTTTTTGTTGAGTGTGCTGTTTCTGATGCATCAGTTTTGGTCTTTGTTTCGAATTTGAGCTTGTGCTGTGTGTTGTTTATGATGTATCGATTTTGGTCTTTGTTTCGAATTTGAGCTTGTGCTGTTTGTTGTTTCTGATGTATTGATTTTGGTCTTTGTTTCAAATTTGAGCTTGGGCTATGTGTTGTTTCTGATGCATCGGTTTTGGTCTTCATTTCGAATTTGAGCAGATTTCTACGAAGAAGGAAGATTATTTGGTGGACACAATCGCGCTTCATGATGTAATGGGTATTCTTCGACCTGTTTTTGCTGATCCAAGTATATGTAAGGTACTTATTCATGATGTAACATTTTGTTTGTATTTGAATGAAAGAGAGAGACAAATGTTTGATCTTTAGCGTTAAGTTACAAGTGTTGTGATTATTTTTGTTCTAATGGGAGTTTTTGTGGTTTAGGTATTTCACGGGGCTGATAATGATATTATATGGCTACAGAGAGACTTCCATATATATGTTGTTAATTTATTTGATACTGCAAAGGTAAGTTTATTGGATTTTTATTCCACCTTTGCCGTGGATATCGTGAATCATTGATAATACCTTGTTGTTTTGTGTTTGTTTACTGATATATCATAAGAACATTCAAAAATTGTTTGGCAACCGTTTTTCTGAATTAATGTCAACATTGCAGGCCTGTGATGTGCTTTCAAAACCTCAGAAGTCACTAGCATACTTACTTCAAACATACTGCGATGTAGCCACAAACAAATTGTTGCAGGTTTGGCTTCAAAATCATGTTATTCATTATGTTGGTTGGTTTCAGGAGTTAAGTTGTGTATCCTGTTAGCGGCATTACCCATGCTTTTGGATTGAGAATGATTTAGATAAGATACTGTAACATCCATCAACTGTTAAGCTTGTTACGAGCATAATTTACTTGGGCATTGATGATCTGCGTAGATACATGTTGGGTAGAATATACTATATTGCCACTTATTTATTCTCAACTTGCATTGTAGCGTGAGGACTGGAGACAACGCCCACTCTCAGAAGAAATGGTGGAGTATGCTCGGACAGATGCACATTATCTACTGTTTATTGCAAACTGTTTAATAGCTGAGCTCAATCAACATGATAATGGTATGTTTTTATTCAAGTTGTGCATTATACAGTGGGTTCTTATCTTCTTAATATTGGAATGAAGATAAACTGAATGAAAAAAATCTCGTACCATTAACATTGTATAAGTATTTAAGTAACAATATCCCCAACACACACACACACACAAAGTAATATCATAGCAGCGGATTTCTAAATAAATTACTGTCTCAGAAAACTCATCTAGTCCCGATGACGAATTCAATTTTGTTCTCGAGGCTAGTCGGCGTTCAAACATGATCTGTATGCAACTTTACACAAAAGAGATTGAAGCTCCTCCAGGAGTGTCTGCTGCTTTGTCAATATTATCCCGTCATGCAAATGGTCAAGGAGGCGTTTCTTC
The DNA here is from genome assembly GCA_036897485.1 of Pelargonium nanum. Lineage (NCBI taxonomy): Eukaryota > Viridiplantae > Streptophyta > Magnoliopsida > Geraniales > Geraniaceae > Pelargonium > Pelargonium nanum. The sequence goes on along the minus strand of JAYMTF010001939.1, from coordinate 11,508 downwards.
AGCTTCTTCTCAAACTCAGGTTTTCTGATTCATTCCTTATTATTGTAACTTTAGGTCAATAGCAGGAAACTCTTCATTCTAACGCCGTCTATCTTCTCTTAAAACCCAGTTTCAGGATCTTGTGAGGCGGTTGTGTGCATGGAGAGATGTAATGGTTAGTAACAATTCCTTCAAATTTAGCTATGAGTTAAAAAGTTACTTTATTACTAATTAAAATATGCAGAGAATGCCAAATATATTTTTATCTCAGAACCTTATATGCTTTAAATATTTAGCAATCTCTTTCCTTAAAATTATATTACTGAAAACTAATTCTTACCTGTTAGTTTGGGCAAACAAAGATACTAACATGTATTAGAAGTTATCATCCTTTCCTTCCAGTAAATTCTTACCTTGAAAGATATCCCGAACTTCGTAGCCCCAGTATATATAGCTAATATTATCAGAAAATGGTGCATTTAATGCTTTCCTTGATTTATGGTGTCGAAAGAATCTAGCATCGATAAAGAATGCTTGTCAAAGTTGTACTCTGACTTAAAGCCATGTCTCTATTTAAGAAAGTAGGAAATGCAGGCTTCGGTAGTCTCATTTTAAGTCAGGCCAGGTCCAATACTTGTGTAGTTTTCTTACACCATCAGCTAAAAATGTAATTCAATTGCTCTATATTTGATATTTACGAAGTCGTTAACATTGAAATCTCACTCTGTATGCGCAATTATGTTTACGCAATATTTTGAAAAGTTAAGTTATTTATAACTAGGCTTATTTGACATCAGGGTAGCCGGTGCTAGTCACCTCCAGCATGGAACTGGGCCGAGTAACCAGGCAGGCAGCTGTCTGGTCCTCTGCACCTTCTCTCTCGTCTCCTTCCCCTGCTTTGGGTTATCTTCTTTACTTAGCTAAAGAAACTACACTTTATACTATGATCTTAGATCTTTTCCCAACAAAACAGCCATCTATGTCTAATCAAATTTTAGTGCTTTAACTGTTAATTTGCACTTTTCGTATTCATTATCACGGAGAGGATGCTCGGGAACTGCACTGCAGTTATTTAAACTTACTCTGGTATGTGCCCTATTTCCAGGCTCGACTGCATGATGAGAGTTTGAGATATGTGTTATCAGATCAAGCCATTATTGCTCTTGCAGAAAAAGTTCCCACCGCAACCACAGAAATATGTAGCATCATTGCTGAAGCTGATCTAAATGTGGATTCTTTGAGTTCAAATTTTCTCTCATCTCCATCTCCTGTTGTTTGCAGTCATTTGGACGATTTCTATTATCTGTGGCAGGACGAGATACACAACCCGGATGATTTTTTGCCAGTCATCCTTCAAAAGCACTTAGCTGGAAATGGGGGTTGCCCATTGTCCGTGTTTAATTACGCTTTATTGGTAAACTGTAACCAGAAGCTTACAAATAAAGTAGTTCCCAAACAAAATGGGTATAAACATCGGAAGCAAGTTGCTCGGAAGTCTTCTCGAGAGATGTTTGTTCAAAAATTCTCTTGCAAATCTCCAGTTTACCATAACTGTAGAATCTATGCAGATGATGGAAGGTTGCTATGTTACTGTGATCGACGAAAGCTGGAATGGTTAGTTAGATTTGTCAACTTTTATCTCTACCCAAACTACAATGTGTTTTGCACTTGCATTTGATGTGAATTGTGATCATCATTGCTATCTTTCAGGTATCTTCGTCGAGATCTAGCAAAACTTGTTGATGAAGACCCGCCTGCCATAATGCTCCTTTTTGAACCAAAAGGCCGCCCCGAAGATGAAGATAATGACTTCTACATCCAAAGTAAGAGAAACATTTGTGTCGGATGTGGAGAAGATAATCACTACTTGCGTTACCGGGTAATTCCCTCGTGCTACAGAGTGCACTTCCCTGAGCATTTGAAAAGTCACCGTTCTCACGACATCGTCCTACTTTGCGTTGACTGTCATGAGATCGCTCATGCGGCAGCTGAGAAGTATAAGAAACAAATTGCTAAAGAATTTGGAATTCCACTGTTCATTCGTAAAGTAGTGGATTCAGGGCAGCCCCAAAGGTCATCTGACTCAAAAAACTTAGAGGAAGCAGGTGTATCTCCTTTACAATTGCGAATAGCTGCAATGGCTCTTTTGCGCCACGGGCCGAGAATGCCATCCAAACGCCGCGAAGAACTGACTCAGGTACAAGCATACATTTTGTTGTTGCCAATTTGAGTGTTATATTAACTTGTTCGGTTCTGTTTTACTTTTTCTTCCTGTAATTAAAATAATGGATCAGACTGATAGATTTGATGGTATTTCTGAGTAACCGGGATCTAATTCTATATTGTATTTCCACAAACACTTTTATCTAACACCTAGCATTTCAATATTTTTAAGTGCGTCTTTTGGAAGAATATGGACGTAATTCAATTTTCTTTCGTAGACCGTAATGAGATACTATGGAGGAAGGGAGATAACCGAGGAAGATTTAGAACGAGCTTTGCTAGTTGGCATGAGTCCTCACGAGAGAAGGAGACTCGAGAAGAAGAAAGGCTTGTCTTTAAAACATTCTACTAGGAGCGAAAAAGAGCAGGAAAATAATTCAGGTAACACGATTGAAAATTGCATTCCAGATACCCCAAAAGTTGAATGTGTATATTATTCACATTCGCGCTCTTCTTTGGCAGGACCATTTGACAAAAGTGAAGATGGAGAATCTTTTGCAGTAACAGAGAACGGTGAGAGCATACCCTCATTGTGTTCTGAGTTAGAGACCTCTGCTATTCATGATAATACGAAGCATGCCTGTAATGGAAGTGCTGATGATAATTGTGGGAGCGAAAATCCACCAAACGGATCGGTTGACTTCCCCTACAGATATGATGGAGAAGCTGCACCTAAACATAATTCAAAATTATCGTTATTAGGGCACGGCCCTCATGGAAAACTAGTTGTGGATCATCTTCTTAGTGAATATGGGGACGATGGTGTCAGTCAATTTTGTCAAAGGTGGAGACAAGTTTTTGTGGAAGCCGTCCATCCTCGGTTCTTACCTGCTGGCTGGGACGTACTGCATAGGTATGCTACTGCTTGACCCCTACTCGATTTTTCTTATCTGCTTTACACATTTCATTGGGATCAACTGATCAAGTTTGAACCTTATACGAGCCAAGCTTTTAACGAGCCGTTAAATGCTTGGCTAGGTTTATAATTAGACTCCTTCAATTAAGGAACCAAGTAGAACTGACAATTTGTGTCGTGTTAAAGGTTATGTATGCGGTATAGCCTTCATGAGTCAACACAAACACGCACATTTAATATTCATGTTGGTGTGTTGTGTTTGCGTCGATTTTGCTTCGAACGAGAGATGATGTGAGTGTTGATGCTGCTCTCATTCTCTGATTTCGCTATTTTATGTTCGGCGCAATAGACAATAGATGTGAGGGTGTGAGTGAGAGAGGAGATGGGATGAAAGTAAATGACAGGAGAGACAAATAAGAGAAGAGATTAGGTGATTAACTTAGGCCATGCTTTAATAATATCAAATTATCATTTTAACATAAATTGCAGAAATATGTCGTCCATGTTTCACAGGTCTAACACGAATACGCCATGCTTATAGATATGCCATATCCAAACACGTTTAAATCGTGTCATGTTTGTAACGGGTCACGTAGCGTCCCAAATTGGCAGCTCTAGAACCATGCACAGGTCTAACTTTTATCATGGTATTACATTCCCCCGTCCCAAAATAAGTGTCCGCTTTCTCCCTTGTACCCTCATATGCATATAGTGCTACAATCTCGAGCGGTTCTAATCATCGAATTTGATGCATAACTAACTGAAAATTCTCTTTCATTTTTCCAAAGGATTTGATAACGAGCGTTGTTTTTGCCAGTGGTAGAAGGGACTTCGGGGAATTCAGCGTATTCAATCCTTCTAAGAAAGCTTGATTCAAAGAGTTAGCAGAACTACAAACTGTGGCTGAATTTTGTATTGGTATGAAGCTCTCCCATATTGATGTTGTATTGTATTTGTAGTGTTGATTATTAGTCTATCTTTGTACTTTTATTTTCTCAAAGAGCTCTTGGGCTCTTTTTCAATTTTGTAAGGCAAAACCAGAGTGAATGATTAGTTTTACTGAGGTTGATTTTGCAACAATTTTATAATTTATTGGCTCTTTGCATGAAAGAACAGTAAGAAAACTCTAGAAAAATCATGCTACTGCTATACCTGACAATGCAGGTCACGGGCCAAAACACAAATATTTTTATCGGGTTATTTTTCATTAGTTTTATTGTTTAATAATTACATATATTGGATCGACCTAAGTTTTATATATAAATGTGTTTTTACTCAATGTTCCGGTCCGATGACTTGAATTACTCTTTTTATCTATTTGAATCCGTATAATTTAGATAAGAATCCAACATGGAGTCCAAATTTCTACCTTTTGTTGAACTTCGAGCTGAATTCTAACCCAAGAGTTTAAGATGGACCTGACCTTGACATCAGGTTTGGTTGATTGTTCATTGAAGAATAGCGGGATGAACAAATCTCATGTTCTCACGCATAACCCGAAAGAATGTCGGATCAAACTCCCACAGAGTCAGAGCTTGATTTAAAATAAAAATCTGATCCGACGGCCAAATCGACATTTGTAATTTAAAGTTGTAAGCAAGTGAAAAATGGGACCACAAATCTCCCAAATGGCACAAAAATATCAAACATCCAAAATCACGTGTCTCCCTCCATAGTTTTCCCGCCCTTTTCTCCTGCCAAATCTTACACGAAACGCTACACTCTCTCACTCTAAAACCCTCAAACCCCTCTCTCTCTAAAAACCCTCCGCTTCTCTCTCTAGAACCTTCCGATTCTCTCTCTCTCTACACCATGAACCGCCGAGCTCGAGCTCACCACAGCCACAGGCCTTCCACCAGATCGGCGGAGCCGTACCTGAAGTACCTCAAACCCGGCGCGCTCGCGCAGCTCCGGGACTCGCGAATCAGCGCCAGATCTCACCGAATCAACTCGCTCTTCCAGATCCACCTCCACCGCCCGTGTCCGCCGCCGATGGCCCCGACTTCCGGCGGAGAATCTCAGGTCGGGATGGGCGACGTGTTTCCCTCCTTTTCCGGGAGGATCTTCGGTCCACGGTTCCCGCAGAGGAAGAAGCTCGTGGCGGCTAAGGCTTTCTTGTGTCAGAGAACTGATGTTGCAGAGCCTGAGTCAACTGATTCGGTAATTGATGCTTTTGGAGGTGATGCTATTGTTGCTCACTGAATGAAACTTTGTTGAATCTTCTTGTTGTAGATTGTGTAGAAACTGGTGATTTGGTTGAGTTTATGTGAAAATATATGTTAAATAGAACTGTGATTGATAATAAGATCAACAACAACAAAAATTGAGATAATTGCTTCAGATCTGTTTCTGATTTTGCCTTCCTAGATTGTGTTTTATGATTGCTTTAGTCTCTAATTGTTTGTTGTTTTGATTACATTTTGTTTTGAACATTCAATTCTACTTTACTATAATGGTGTTTTGCTAGTTCCTAATTCATAAATAGAACTGTGACTGATAATAAGATCCTAAAAACTTAGATGTTGCTTCAGATCCGTTTCTGGTTTTGCCTAATATTAGATTGAATTTTAGTCTCTAATTGATTAAGAAGTTCACAATTATAAGGAAATAGGAAGGCAGATTTATATTTTTGTGTTTGGTAACATTTTGTTGATTTGATTATGTGTTATTGCTGTCTAGTTATCAAGATAATTCAATTTTACTTTACTATAAGTGTGTTTTTGCTAGCTCCTAATCCTATATTTATGATCTTGTATGCCTTACAAGTGTTATTGTTTTGGTTTGCTTGTTTGGTAACTGTTTGTTGTTTTGATTGTGGGTTATTGATATCTAATTATCAAGATAATTCTATTGTACTTCACTATAATTGTGTTTTGCTAGTTTCTAATCCTATATTTATGATGTTGTATGTCATAAAAGTAAAATTGTTTTGCTTATTTAGAATGTTTGTTGTTTTGATTATGTGTTAAGGATGTCTAATCATTAAGGTCATTCAATTGTATTTTAATATAATCAAGTTTTTGGTAGCTCCTAATCCTATATTTATGATCTTGTGTGTCTTGAAACTGTTATTGTTTTATACTTTAATCTAATTTGATTATAGCTATTGTTGCTCTGAAAATATATGCTTGTCTAAGTCTCTGAGACATTAGCTTATTTGTATCTGAAATGGGTTTTGAACTTTTGATTTGAAGCTAGTGAGGCTTTTGGGTTTTTGGACATGAGAAGCTTGTTTTTGCCCTTTGGATAATCTAAGGATAGAGCTTAATGAGAGAGATTGTTATGGGTTTGTTTAGAGCTGTCAATTCGTGTGTACGTTGTTATGAATATTGATTGTGTATTGCATGACCCAACACGAATACGGCACGTTAAGTAATTGTGTTGAACGGTTGAACACGAACGTTTAACATGATAACTAAATGGTCCGCGTCGACACGAACACGACCTTGCACACTTTGAATTATAGAGCCAACGCTTTTGACACAACACGGTTGTCACATTAATAGGATTAATTCACAAATATGTTCTTTATTGTGCGTGTTGTAGGTGTGTGTGTTTTAAAGACGCAACACGAACACCAAACAATTACTAAACTTGGGCCTCTCCCACACCGACACGATAACATTTTGTCGTATGTCGTGTTACTGCACAAATTGCGAGATCTATCTCTAATTGTGCTGGTATATATCACGTACTTGTGGTATGGTATTCGTCTATTTTTGTGTCCTAGTTATGATACTTGGTGTGGTTTTGCTATTTCAAAGGGAACAAGATTGTAGTTCAGACAGAGTTTGTCTGGTTTACAGCTATGTGATTATGCTTGGAGTTAGTAGATCAAGGCCAATACCTAACAAATTTTTATTTTAATGCACTGGGTCAATATTAGAGCACACCCTTAAGATCATCTGGTGATAAAACAGTCTCAAAATGCTTTTAATTTTTTCTAGTTTTGATACCTACTAACTTTTAAAGTCCTAATATATCTTTTTCAACTTTAGCTTGTGTAGTTTAGTACTATTCTTGACCATTAGAAGGAAGTGAGAGCCAGGTTGTCTCATAAAGCTAAAATATTAAGAATATAGTTGGTTTTGTGTAATGTGTAGTACTAAACTGACCATTAGAGGTGGGAGAGGGGCCATACCAATCATGTCAATAGTACACAAATGTTTACTTAGAGGTTGTGATGAGGTCTTTGACTTTTTTTCAATTTGTAATATATGTGTACATGTGGTTTCACACATTGAAGAAATTATTGCTTTTAATAGTAGGAAATGTTTTATTTTGGTTCTTAAATTATATATTTTGTTTTATATTGGTGTGATTTTGGTTTATGTTTTAATTTAGTTTTGAACTATTAATAGCGTTATAATTTAGTCTTACAACTACGCAAATCTGTTTCAAATTCGTCTGATATGTAAGTGCACTATTAAATTAAGATGACATGACATTTATTTTATATGAAAACAAGTTGATGGCTTAGAGTATGTGGAGATGACTAAACACTTGTTTATAGAAAATGATGATATACAAGATGGATGTGCAAAGAATGATGTCATATTTTATGAAAAACAAAACTATGCTGTTTATATAGACACCACATCACAATATTGTTTCCATGAATTATATAAAAAAAAAAGGTTAAACTAGATGGGATGACATCCCATTTAACTACACAATTTTGGATTGAACTAATTTAAAGTAAATTTTCATAGTTGGGGTACAAATTGAAGCAACATATCATTTTCTGTGGTCTAACTCAAGTAATCACAATTGAATTTTTCTTCTTCCTCTCATATGCTTTTTATTATATATATATATATATAGTTATGTACATATCTTTTGTGTTGAAAAAGGCCAAGGAATCGTCAACTTTTTATGGGCCATACGATTCTCACAGAGCCGATAATTTTTAAACAAACCAGCCCTCCATTTTGTGGGCCAGCCTACCTTTCTATAACTATTTTAACAGCAAAAGTCAGACCTAAAATCCGAAAATACTGAATAATTGAGGAACAAATTGAAACAAAAATCAAATCAAATACCAATTCAAAAGAAAATGAAAATATTGGACCAAATTGCAACATTTCCCAAATCAAAACGAGTTTGATTGGACCACGCATATAAAACTAGCTTTGAACCGATTCATCAAAACGCGAACAATACGCCGACGCAACAACTTGCGAAAGTTCCAAAAGAATTTTCGAACAATCTCTCCTCCACACCCACACACCCCCCGCAAGACCCGCGCGCCCCTCCCACGCGCCACGTGTATCCACGCGATCACTCCCAACCACACACCACTAACCTATAACTGCCCGCACCTGATCCCCCCTCCCATGACCACCTCAGCTCAGTCCACTCCTAGAAATTCCGGCACGCAGCCCTAGAACCAGACTCGCTCTCGCTCTCCACGCGCCTCTCTCTCTCTCTCATTTTCAATTTTGTTAGCTTTCTCCTACATGACTCTGTGAATCGTTATCTGCAACATCATCGCCATAACTTTCTTGCGTCTGTGTCTGTGCATCTGAATGCTTGATCGTCGCCATGTATAAATCTGCGGCTTCCTTGTCCTCGGCCTCCTCTATCATCAGAGCGGCCGCTTCGTCGTCTAGGTCACGCCTCGTGTCCTCGCCTCTCTCGCGGTGTCTCGCGCCCTCGGCTGAGAGCCGATCTCTGAGCTTCTACTCCGCCGTCCGGTCTTTCCGGAGCTCCGTCCCGCGCTGGAGCCACGGGGTCGATTGGAGGTCATCTGGAGGTTTGCGGACTCAGATCAGGGCGGTTGCTCCGGTGGTTGAGCAGTTTCAGAGGAGGATCGCTTCCATGGGTACTGTTACTGTTTCTGGCGTCTGATTGTTTTAACGCGTTTGTTTTGTTGTTTGATTTGGTTTTTAGTGTTGTTTGAGCTTAGATTTGGTTGTGTTTTTGTTTGTTTGTGTTTTCGATGAGGGAAATGGAGGTAGTGAGTGTGTAGGACCTGGAAAATTGCGCTTCGGTACTCTGATTGTGTGCGTTTTTTATTTCTGAGTTGATTTTGTTGTTTGATTGGGTTTTAGTGTTGATTGAGCTTAGATTTGAGTTTGTTTGTGTTTTCGGTGAGGAAAATGAAGGAAATGAAAGTATAGGACCTGGAAAATTGCGCTTCATATCTCTGATTTTTCACTCTTCTCATTTTTTAAATCAGAAAAGTTGTTTCTCATTGAAAACATTGAGGTCAATGTTTTTGGATGGAGTCATCTATTGATGTTAGAGGTAAGATTGAGGAAGAACAGAGTGAGCTTATGGATATATTTGATTGATCATGGAAAATGGAGGTAAAGAATGTATAGGAACTGGAAAATTGTGCTGTGATAATCTGATTGTGCACGCTTTGATTTTTGAGGTAATGAGTTAGACTAGATACATAAATAAAATCAGAACAGTTGTTATTCGTTGTAAAATGGTCAGTGTTTTTGGATGGAGTCTTCTAAAGATGTTAGAGGTAAGATCGAGGAAGAACAGATTGAGCTCATTGATCAGTGGAAATGATGATATTCACATGGTCTTATGATAATATTTGCATTGACTTTATGACATTATTGCTCAATTGTTAAAACTCTGAATTGAAATATGCTTGGCAAATTTTATTTTATTGAATCAGGGATGTTTAGATGGAGATTAGATTTCATTTCTTTCGCCTGTGTTATGCTGATGTAATGTCTGTTTTGATAATCTTTTATGTTTGGTTTCAGCTTCTGAGCATCCTTTCAAGGGAATCTTGACCAACCTTCCTAAGCCAGGTGGTGGCGAGTTTGGAAAGTTTTACAGCCTCACTGCCTTGAATGATCCAAGGATTGGTAATGCTCTATAACTTGTTACTATATTTGTATTTTCTTTTGATTTTGGTTTTGTAATACCTTTCTCCTATGGTGTATCTACCTTTTCCTGCCAGGCATATTTGCATTATAAAATTAAATCATTAGTGATTCATTTTGGTTTTGAGACCAGTCCCCACTTCCTCTATCAGATAGTTTGGTTACAAGGTCATTCATAGCTTCTATGGTTACATGGATAATTAATTTGTGATGCAATCCTTGTATAGCACGTTAACATTTCCTACAGGCTATTGTTTCTCCCCTGTGCTTAAAGGAAATAAATCACTCATGTTGTCCTGGTATGAATAACAGATAAGCTCCCTTACTCAATAAGAATACTTCTTGAATCTGCAATTCGAAACTGTGACAACTTCCAAGTTACCAAGGAGGATGTTGAGAAGATTATTGACTGGGAAAAAACTTCTCCAAAACAAGTTGAAATCCCCTTCAAACCTGCTCGTGTCCTCTTGCAGGTATGGGTAATGACTTAAGTGGAAAAAAGATATTGTTATGAATAAATACTCTTCCACTCACAATTCATATCTGTTAACAGGATTTTACTGGAGTACCAGCTGTGGTTGACCTGGCCTGCATGCGTGATGCCATGAATAAGCTTGGCAGCGATGCTAAGAAGATCAATCCCTTGGTAAGCATCCCTTTTACCATCTGCATGTAATTTTTTCTTAGGATTTATATGTATGTTGGTACTAAATTTTTCTCTCTCTGGACTGGTGTTTTAGCCATTTAGGTGATAATGCATGCAATTTTGAATTGAGATGCATAATACTTTTAACAGCTATGATACCATTATGCCTTTTCACATTCTGAATGCTATATTAAAGATAATTAATCCACCTTTTATATTCATTGTACTAGTTTTTAGTTTCGATGTATACCTAGATGCCATAATTTTCTGTAGAGACCTTGAAGAAATGTGTTCTTTGTTCTATCAAATAAATTTCTGTGTAATATTTTTATTTGTTCATTAAAGAAACTGAATAAATGTTGTCTAATTGTATCTTGCTTGATGCACCAGTTTTTGTTATTTTCCATTTTTCTTTTGCAATTTTCTTATTATGATTGTTTTAAACACCATCTTTATACAGGTTCCTGTAGATCTCGTTGTTGATCATTCAGTTCAAGTTGATGTTGCAAGGTCAGAAAATGCAGTGCAAGCAAATATGGAGCTTGAATTCCAGAGAAACAAGGAGAGATTTGCTTTTCTAAAATGGGGTTCTACAGCTTTTGATAACATGCTGGTTGTCCCACCTGGTTCTGGTATTGTGCATCAGGTAAAGCAGTATGCATATTACAGTTTTGACATAGTATGTTAACATATATGCATTTTGACCCGCAATAATGTGTATGTTATTTTATTTTTGCCTCAAATTTAAAAAAAAAAAAAGTTATCGGTTTTCAAATGTTGGTAACAAATCTTGGTTCTTGTAATTCATCTTTTTTGTTTATTTATTTTTTATATTTTTTATTCTGGGACTATTTAAGTGATATAACACGATGGAATGTCAGGTTAATCTTGAATACCTTGGACGAGTTGTGTTCAACAAAGATGGCACGCTTTACCCTGATAGGGTTGTTGGA
>JAYMTF010001938.1:0-20534 GCA_036897485.1 Pelargonium nanum | reverse complement strand
TTAGATCGAGTTTCGAGCTTTTGATACAAAATAATCATGTTTTTTGGCCCCGACCCAAAAATGACTTGATTTATCTTGTATGTCACGAACTTATAAGATTGTAAGTTTGGAGTTCGAATGTCTGCATATTTAAGTCTAAATTTCAACTCTATAAAAATAAAATTTAAATTTAAATATCATCAACAAAAATCGCATTCTCACTATCAAATAACTCCAATTCTTACCTAATTATATTATTGGATTAGGTATATTATGCAAAAAAAAAAAAAGCAACACATCACATGCGATACCAATAATATTCATGTGACAAAATCTTAGTTTCGTGTAACTATATATATAAAATTGAAAGTGCAGTCAAGAAATTATTTATAAATATAGAGAACTTAAGGAAAACATAATAAAAAATGGAGTATTTATTTTGCATGGGACAAGATTGACCTAGCTGGATTTGGTTTTGGAACCTTAATTTTAAACAATAATAATATATGCTTTATTTATTTAATTGATTAATGTGGGTATTCAATTATGATGAAGTTTTCTCTCTTTTTCTATGATTTTGTTTAGGATAAATGACTAGCATGGTCCCTGTATTATCTCAAATGGACCAAATTAATCTTTAAATTTCATAATGGACCAAATCAGTCATCGTATTATCACAAAATGAACCAAACGAGTCCCTGCCGTTACATTCCATCCAATTGGCCGTTAAAGTTGTTGATGTGGATTTTTTTAATAAAAATAATTCAAAAACATAAATAAAAATGCCACGTGTCATGTTTTGATAGGTTTAAGTTTTAAATGATTATTATCAATACAAAAATTGAATAATACAAAAATTAATAATAAAAGATGCTGTGGCATTTTTTTATTTTTTATTTTTGTATTATTCAATTTTTGTTTTGATAATAATCATTTATAACTTAAACTTATAAAAACATGACACGTGGCATTTTTTTTAATGTTTTTAAATTATTTTTATTTAAAAAATCCACGTCAGCAACTTTAACGATCAATTGGATGGAATGTAACGGCGGGGACTCGTTTGGTTCATTTTGTGATAGTACAGCGACTGATTTGGTCCATTATGAAGTCGAGGGACTAATTTAGTCCATTTGAAATAATACAATGGACTGGTCATTTATCCTTTGTTTATCAAGTATTGCTGCAATTAGAGTTTAATTTATGGAAAGGTCACGTGCGTGCACGTGCAACAGAGAAGCTTCAATTGATCAAGCAAACAACCAGAATAATAACTAGAAAATAGCCATAACCAGAAAACCAGACCGAGCAACAAATTTTTTGTATGTTATGATAGGTTTCACCAAACATTTTGCCCACTTTATGCCTACATTAACCCTCTCTCCTAACTAAATTTATTTAGGGCACACTTGAGGTTGTCACGTCATCACTAGAGTAGGATCCGTCTTAAAATGGACGAAACAATAAACTGAACAACACACATGTAACTGGACGATGCCCCCTAGGGGGTGGCGTAATGGTCAAGACACACATCTTCACGTAGGAAGTCGTGGGTTCAAATCTCATTGCGTCGGGTGGGGTGGGGTTTGGAGTTAAAAGGGGAGAGCTACTCCCTGTTGTGTAGCTCAAATTTAAAAAAAAAAAAGGTCGATTGTGAGCCATCTGAAACGCCTCCATGATTGTGGCTACCAGCACACGTCTAGTAGCCCTGATTATGCGCAAATTTGGTCCACGTGGAACGCTAATTTACCCCACAACTAAACTCAATGTCTCTAAGGTCTCGTAGTCATATTGGAGCCCGAAATAGCTCTCCACTACAATTGAGGAGTTACCTCACATCAGTCAGTTAGAGATGAACAATTTCCCTATAAATACTTCATGGAGTCTAAGATTTGATTACTCAATACATTCTACGTTCTTCACATTCACAAGTGTTACGCCTGATTCACTTTATAGAGTTCTCACTCACGTCGGATGTGATTTTCAGTGCAACACTTACTTTCACTTAACGTGTGCTATCTTTAGTTTTGAATTATTAACTGCATAAGAGCCGAAAAAGAGTTCATGGCACAAACTTTGACTTTTTGTCACGCATAAATATTCATTTTTCAAAATTTCTCACTCTCGCGCATTCACACTAAATATGAATTATAATACACCACATTGATTTTCACTTTATATGTATATTCTTTTGTATAATTTTTTAGTACATAAAAGTCGAGTAACAGTTCACGACAATTATATCGACGTTTTTATTCCAGGAAAAAGAAACTTGGGGTGCAAACCAGGTGGAAATTGGTCATCAAACATATTTTCTTATAGGTTAGTATTGTAAATTCTCAAATACTAATTAGCCTAACTTGTCACAAGTTGATTCACTACAATAGCCTAAAACCAAATATGGGTTCCTTTGCATTATATCATTTCACCATATTATAGTATCCAAGTGGTTTCTTACTTTCTTTAGTTGGATTTTATTGGATCTTTCTCAATTATGAGCAACTAGTGACACTTGCTAACTAAATGCTCTCAATAATGAGGCTCAAAACTTTAGTCACTTCACCAACTAGGCATAAACTTCAATAAATGTAGAGAGCAAATATAAGCTATAAGCATATGTTTTTGCTTGTTACTCATTAGTCTAAAGATCTAAATAGTTCTTGTTCACCTTTTGACTAGAGGAAGGAAACAATTTGACAAAAGATATTTGCCTAACAAGAGAAAACAGAGATTGTCAAGAAAAGCACAATGGGCTTTTATGTCATTTTCTTACCTTTATTGACCCACCATCAATTATGCAGATGGGCTATGACTACTTGCATAGATTGCAGCTTGAATATAGACAAATCTACAAAGAATGAGCGAGGTTTTTTTGTCCGGCCCAAAAGACTAGTCTGATAGGCGAGAGAGCACATTAACTTAAAGAGCCCTTTGGTACATATTACTTATACAATGTGAAATACATACCATTGCACGTCCCTTTAAAGCCGACATTCACGGAGACCCACTCTAGATGGCTTACCCCTGACTCGCTTAGATCCATCAAAGTTGCCCATCCCAGGTCGCTCCTACTGCTTTGACCGGCTCTCAACCCGAAAGACTAGTTTAATAAGCAAAAGAACCAATTATTAAAGATACATCTTGCCAAGCCTTACCTGGAAATTAATCTGGTTCATTTTATGCAATCCAAATATGCAAACTTAATTAAGCTCTTCTAATCTTGCCACCAACTTCAGCTGCAGAGCACAGATTCATGTTGAGGCAAAAGATCTGCATAAGAAAAGTTCACAAAAAATGACACTACTTGAACCTGTTCTTTCTTGCTCATTGACCATCTTGGCCTAGGAGGTCACAGTGTTATTGCAGATAGTAAAAGACACATAGCTAAACCTAAAATCGGTACCTGAGTCTTTGAAGCTTGCCGATAAAGGCTTCATTGAAGCCGGTAAATCACAGACTTCGAGCATTCGTTTTTCATCTCTTTGACCATCGCTTGTATCGCAGTTGACCTTCTACTCCATCACTGCATGCTGCATCTATGTCCAGTTTGATTGAATTCCAGAACTGAAGATTGGAGATTCGCAATATCCAACTTCGTTTTCAGCAGTAGAAAAAGACCCTACAAAAAAAGAGAACCTTAATTACCACAAACCTAAACCACAATTTAACATCAAAAACTGCAGATTTTCCTTCAAACTATTGTGCATGACATTCACAAACAGTTCATCTTATCATGTTGTGCATGACTTTCAGAAAAACCGGATGTTGTGATAACAAAGTTAAGATCAAACCTCTATCACTTAGAAGCTGAGCGTTATCGAAACCTCCCCTTATATCACAACCTGCATACTGCAATGACATTCAGCTAATAGTAGTAGCATACAGTTTTACAACACAGTGCACACAGTAATCAGACTTCATTGTGTTCAATCAGTACTAAAGCAAGCTCAATATAATGCATGCTAAAGAAACACTTTTTCTTTGCATTAATGACATGAGAAATAATGGAGAAAATACGAGACTCGTATACAACCGAAAAGTAGAGAGAGAGAGAGAGAGGGAGGGCACAATTACTTGTATATACACCCACTTAAAGCCAAGAAATACAAATTTGCCAGCTGAATTTAACAAGACATCATTTTTGCATGTGTGGCTATGTGTTCAGAACAAGACATCAAATTGATGCAATAACAGTTGATCGACAAGAGAGGCATACTAGAGAATGAAAATTATGACTAAGCAAGACAAAAGATCTACTAATTTTACCTCCACAAAAGTAACATACAAAATAAGTTGTTCAAAGCAGAACCTATTATATGATCTATTCACAATTGATCGCAGGTAACTGGAAACTACCACATAGTGACTATTTATTGCAAATACAACAGAAATGACAAACTTGTGACAAAGCCACTTGTTGACACACATTGACGAGACCAATCATCAAGCTTCTGGAACAATCCTAAAATTCCTCATTTTCCTAGCCAAATTTTGTACAATTAAACAGCAAGTTGCTAGAGTCTATGTGAAAATCCACCTGACCGGAAAAAGAACAATCAATACACCAGACAAGGTTTTGCAACACAAACATCCAAAGATGTCAAGGCTTTGTGATAAATTATAAAAATAAAAAATAAAAACATAATCAGCAAACCATCTTATCATGGTTTCTTTGTGTTAACAAAGTGATCAAAAACAGGGTAAGTAGAGAACCTACAGAAGAATAAATCACGATACATCTTCTGTAAATATCCCCATCCTAATATAGCTTTGACAAAATATACAATCACAGCAAGTAACAGATTTCCAAGGGTAATACTACCCACTACACGGGCCGAGGTTGAGGGCTTGATTAACCAACATTTCTACCAAAAGTTCCAAACTTCCAACCATATATTCAGAACATACAAACTTAAGTATTCAGAGCATGCATCACCAAATCTTTGCAAGATGTTACAAGTCCCTAACAAGATGATATAGCACTTGCAAATACAGCACCATAAAATACTGAAGAACCCCATAAATAAAACAAGTGCCATAAAGCTCAATTTGAGTCCATCCAATACATTCAAAAATGTTTAGGCAAATCTAAAACTTTCATATCGTAAATTAAATAAGGAACCAAGTAATATATCGGAAAGAGCATTTCAGCTGTAATACAATAAGATCAGTTTCTCCATCTGCCCACAAACCCTAAAACTCATAACTTTTTTTTTCTTGCCGACTAGTCTTGTGACTAAACCAAAACTTGGAGAGTCTCTCCCCACAAGTTGTATCAAGTAGTTGCAATGACCAATAACACCTTCCGAAATCAACCCGAATTTAATCAAAGCTATAAATAAGCCTACATATAGAAATGTTAGATGCTCATACCCAACATGAACTGAATCAGTAAAACTAAAAACTACCTCCAGCTGCTACTTATTCTTCACCGTCACACCGAGCTCGCCGGCAACAATCACTGTGGTGGCCATGTCGAGAAACATTCCGTGCTCAACAACACCAGCAAGCCTCAAGATTGCATCACTCGCAACATTCAAATCCCCAATATCTTTCTTGAAATACAAGTCCACAATATAGTTCCCATTGTCAGTCACAAAGGGCTTGCCAGATTCACCAAAAGTTCTCAACTTTGCAACGCAACCAGCATTTTCAAACAGGTCCTGAAGCCTCTTGGCCGTGAATTTCCAGCAAAACGGCACAATCTCGACCGGCATGGCCAATCCACTGCCTCCCAAATGCTTCACCATCTTCGACTCATCGACGATCACCACAAACTTTTTACACGCACCCTCCACCATCTTCTCCCTCAGGAGCGACCCGCCTCGACCCTTGACCAAATTGAGGTACGGATCGACCTCGTCGGCGCCGTCGATGGCGAGATCGAGAACCGGGTGCGAATCGAGGTCGGCGAGCGGAATTCCGACGGAAACCGCCTGCTCGTGGGTCATCTTCGACGTGGGTATGCCCACAATGTTCTTGAGCTTGCCTTGCTGAAGGAGCTCGCCGATCCGGTTCACGGCGTGCTTCGCCGTCGAACCGGTCCCGAGACCCAGAACCATGCCGGACTCGACGTACTCGACCGCCTTGTACGCGGCTATTTTCTTCAGCTCGTCCTGAGTCAGAATCACCGGAGACTTGGACGGGGACATCGCCGCCGAGGATGGTGACGTCAGCAAGCCAGCCTCCATCGCCGATTTCTTGCAGGCAATAGCCATTAAAAGGCTTGAGCTTTATATATAGAACCCGCTAAAAAAATCGAACAAATTCTAAATTTTGATTTATGGGTTTGGATAAGCAATTGGAGGCTGTAATGGGTCGGAAAATCCGAACAAAAACAACTGATTGAGACAGAAAATTATAAAGAATAGGGTTTGGGGGAAGATTGAAGAGAGCCCAGAAATAGGAGAATCGAATAAAAGATATTGCTGAGAAAAAGAGGAGAATCTGGAGATTATTTTCTGGGAACGTGTGGTGGTGAAAGACTGAGAGATAGGGTTAGAGATGAGGCGGGCGGGGAGGGATGTGGTGTGTTCGGTTCTCGAGAAAGTGAAAAGGGTTTATAAAGAGAAAATTTGGAGGAGAAAATGGGGAGGTTCAAATATTTGGCGTGTTTTGCGCGGTTTTTTAGAACATAAAATATTAAAATCCTATGTTCCGGGAATTAATTGAAGTTTTGTAACTTTGTTATAACAAATTTTATTGTATTAATAAAAATAATTTATTTAGTACGTCCAACCTGTGCACAGCAAAAATTTATAATATTAACAAAAATGATATATTATATTTATTTGATTTTGTCAATTTAATGTCAAATGTCTTTTAAAAATAATGCTTTCGACAATGAAACCAATGTTATATCGTAACGGATCGAATTATCAATTTGTTAATTAAGTCAGTTGTTTATCCAATTCACTGATTGAGCAAAATTTTAGTTGACTAATATTACAAATATAGCATAATCCTTCATCTTGAATTTTGTCCTAGTTATGCATAAATTAATAACATGTTCAATAGTTAATATTAACCATTCTTATTAACCGATTAGAGGATAGTGAATAATACTTAAGAAAATGTATAGTTAGAACAATTATATTAGATAATTAGAAGGACACACTACAAAATCTTGTGTGAGCATATTGAGATTGTAGAATGTAAATATTTAAGGATACAAATATATATTGAGATTTAATGTCTGAATTACTAAGATTTTGCCTTGTTTTTCAATGAAAAAAAAAGGAAAAAATTATCATTACTTATGCTAATGGCTATACTTTTGAATCAAATAAATATATTATAGAAATAAAAATATAAATAAAATAACAAAAGGGGAGAGGACACGTCTCTTTCTTGACCAAAAAGGGATGGTTGAGAGTGATCCGGAAAACTGAGAGCCAATGGTCCAAAATGTTTTAAATTTGTTGTCCTCATCAATATATATGAAACGAATCTCATATTATCATAAATCATATCTTTTTTATTTTATTTATTCACAAAGTGGCAAACAAAGTGCAGCCTATTGTTTTCACTACGATTCTCCGCATATTCTTCAACAATACAATGCTAAAGATCAAATAATAGAATTAACAATTGGTGTTATGTCCATAATTTTTTGTATTATTATGAGTCGGGTTTGGTTCGAAAAACTTAACTCGACTAGAAAATAGTGCAGAGTTTATTTTGATATTTAAGCCATACAACAAATTAATATAAACTCCGGATAAAGTTTTGAGTTTTTTAAGCTCATATAACTATAATCCATTTTTTATGCGAGTTTGTTTTCTTTTCAGTCTATAGTTAGGTCTTTACAATAAAAAACGGATTCCCGAACTGCTAACTATATAGTGGAGTTAGTAATTTGGGTATCGGGGTGGAGTGAGGCAGTTGTTTTTTTTTTCTCTTTATATGATAGGTCTAATCGAAATTCGACGTATAAGAAGTGTGAGTTCGTGTGGATTTCGAGATATGAAATATGCAAATTCTTGACTTGAAAATTAAATGGGTCAGTTCTTGTGTTACGAACTCGTAGAAATACCGGTAAGATCTCAAGGTTCCTCGGGTTTAGGTTCGAAATAAAAGTATTGATCGATATATACATATTAACATTTCGGGCAGCATTTGAATTGAGATTTTCAAGTTCATATGATAAATCTAACTCAAGTTTGGCCCATACTTTGATACGAGACTAAAGGTATTGAAATATAATATTTTAAATTATGTATTAAACAATTATAGCTTATACTCTTGTTAAGAAGCTTTACCGTCGGTTCGTTAATTTTATATAATCTATTTAACTTTTAGTAATACATTAAAAAACTGTATAAAAGTGAGTGAATAAATAACATAAAATATCACTTTCAATATCTCTAATTCCGATAGAAAGAGATAACTCAAAATTTAATTTTACATCTTTATTGAGATGTAGAACACAGAGTTTATATATGAATTCATAATCACTCCAAACTCATCAATATTTTTACAAGTACAAGTTGTAAGATATAAATTTGATTGAATTTTGAATCAAATCGATTGATCAAACTACATATCTCACAACTCTTTTAAGTTGGATCCATGTTAGGTTTTAAAGTTGAAACCGATCAAATCTTACACGAGTGGCCAACTCCATTTACAATAGAGAAAATAATGTCTAAAAACAACAAATTTAACATATTTTAATTTGTTTTCCAAAGTGATATTTCCTTTATTTTATAGAAGATATTTTCTAAAAGGAAATGGAAAATCTTGAAGCTATAAAGCTTATTGGTGTTTCTGTTTTCAAGGAACTGAGAAACCAGTAGAGTTGTGATAAGAACATGCAATGTTTGAGGCAAGAGATTAGAGACCAAGCAATTTATTTTCTTGCATTTTCTAGGCATTTTTCTTGGGAAAGTCACTCCCTTGGGTCCACAACCAAAACCAATTTTGGTCTCATTTGTGGATCAAATCTATTCAATTGTCTCCATTACTCAAATTACTGGAACCATTGGATTGGATTTGGAACACAGCACAACACAGCTCATGCAATGAATCATCTTTGATTTTTTGCTACAAATTACTAAAATAAACAATCCTTATCTCTATTGCTTCTTCACAAAGATTTGCATGAAATGACTCTATGCATGTCAGCATGTAGATTGTAGAAGAATCCTACTCGTTTAGTAATTGTGTTGTGTTGAAATACACATTTAAGAGTGGGTAAAATTATAAACTAATCTTAATAACGTGTCAAATATATTGGTTGTGTCGTGTCAAACGTGTTGGGTAGTGTCGCGTCAACACATATATATCAATTAGCTACCGTGTTAAACGTGTAATGTTCGTGTTTGGTCGTGCAACACGTCAACTTTTGGCACAACATGAACACGACACACACGAATTGTCGTGGACTATTCCTAGTAAGTCACGAGCCTAGACATGTCTGATAAAAAATACGCATGTATTCTTATCAAACTATTTTTTTTCCAGTCTTACGTGTTTTACAGCTTAGTAAAATGAAATATGACCAGTAAAATAATTGTCAAATAAGAAAGCTGGACATTTTTTTTATTCAAGCCATCAGCATAATTTATACATGTAACATCCCACGTTTTACATACTTAAAAATAAAATTGCACAATTATTTAGATGGAATGTACAAACTGAAATGTTG
This sequence comes from Pelargonium nanum, assembly GCA_036897485.1. NCBI lineage: Eukaryota > Viridiplantae > Streptophyta > Magnoliopsida > Geraniales > Geraniaceae > Pelargonium > Pelargonium nanum. Next base: position 10,906 of record JAYMTF010001938.1, on the reverse strand, counting down.
ACTTCTTCCAATTTGACCCACCAAAAGAACAAGAAAGAAGTTGACTGAGGAACAAATGGTCATAAGCAAAATTGGTTGACCATGTACAATGATTTTCTCATGATTATGGTATGTCAAAACTCAAACTTGGACTAGGAAAATTCAAGTAACAGCCACCTTGACCAGACCATACCAGACCAAACCGAAAAGTACTAGGTTTATTCTTGATTTTAAGATAGGGTTGACAGCTTGGACGACATGTGGCAAATAAAGCTATGTTCTCGACTAGGATTATGTTAAACAGGTAAAACCTACCAGAACGTCATTTGATTGTTAAATGAATTGAATCATATGACACGAACATGATTCATTTATGAGTATGTTGACACAACATGAAATGGTCAACTCATTTTAATAATTGGGTACTAAACTACGCGACCGATTATATAAATGGGTTAGTTTTAAACTAACACAAACCGATATTTGACTTATTTAATTTATATGAGTTATATTTTACATGACATTTATAAAAATTACAATTTATCCTTCAACGGATAAGTCATTAAATGGGTTACAAAGTTACTTTATGACCAGTTCAATAAAGCGGATTAGATGAGTTCAACACGAATGCAACATGATGAAGTAAATGAGTTCAACACGAATGCAACATGATGAAGTAAATGAGTTGGGTAGTCGACTGATCATAATTAAGTTGAAGCCAAACCACTAATATTTGTTTGTTCATGTTCATGTCAAGTCGAGAGTTACGACCCATACTCGCGAGCACCTGAAATAAAATAGGACCTGTTAATTTTCGGGCAGGTCGAACATGCAAACCTGCACATTTTGAACTTAAAAACAATCCAAACCCCGTAACAACGCGCCTCTTGTGAGCCGGAGTCGGGTTAGGAATTTTCAACCCAAACTCAAAAAGACTCGGACTCCACCCAAAACCCGAATAGACATCTATATTTTAAGACATTCCAAGATTCAACCCCAACCAGAGTTTCCTATTTCGATTGTCATGTTCATCACCAGTTTGGTTTATAGTTTTCTACAAAACTATAAAAAACATTTCTACAAACACCCTCTTTTTTCTAGGGTTCTTTGCATGATCTTCATGACACTAACTTGGTTCAAAGAGTTCAGACAAAATCATAAGTAAAAGCTTTGTAAAAAAATAGAAATTAACGTATAGTAAACATGCAAACACTAATACCAAGATTCACACGACTAATGTAAACTTCCAAGTCCAATGCATGGACAACGATGAAACAGATTTTGGAAAGTAATGTTCAACAATCGGTTCTGAGATATGTAGCTAAACTATGCTGCTGAGAACAATAATGATTCTACAAGATCAGCTGAGAAAAGCATCATATCATTGATTAGTAAATTGATGGCATATTAGATGCGTACCTTCTCGATGACATGAGAACTCAAATCCACGAGAGTATTTTGAAGTAGATAACGATGTAGAACGAAAGGGAGACGAGCGCAAACACGTGCTGCCAGAAGAGAAGCGCTGAAGCCTCTCTAACAGCATAGCCTCTCAAGCTCGCGATTGCTCCCAATAAAATGGCGCTAGGTGTTGTGTACTGCAACAAAAGCACGAATCTATACATGGCATCGTCATGGACTAGGAAATTAAGTTTATCGGCAAATCCCACAATGGCGATTCCCACTAGAGGAAGCACTAAGAGTCTCGCGACAAGTATACCAATAGTAGTGCGAAGCCCTAGTTTGGACTCGTTTGGTCCTTCGGCAAGCATGCCCCCGAGAATGAGCATCACTGAGGGCACCATTGCACCGGCTAGAATCTCTAAACTGTCTGTGATAAACGATAGTGGAGCATCATATCCGAAGACAAAAGCTTTTGCCTGTGGAACGGTTCCAACGATGATGGCTAATAGGGAGGCAATAGTTGGGGGCTGAAGAATGTGTTGTATTGGGGTTTGTTCGGCCACAACCCTCATCCTTCTAACCACTCTAGGCTCGGCCAAGCACATGTTCGAGGTCCTTGGGCTGGTTACGGGGTTGTCAAGGTCTGGCAGAGTGGCAAAACTTGAAATGCTGGTGAAAATCCTGGCAATAAATGGTGTCTTGGAGTGTTCGGTTTCTTTTTCCTCAATTCCCGGCCATTCAGCTTCCACAAGGAGAGGCCTACTAATCTCAGACATTACCGGCTCTTCCTGAATCTCTGTCCCTTCCTCGACAACTTCATAGTACGCCAATGGAGGCTCCATCATGTGATACACGAGGGTATAAACGAGAATAACCGCAACCCATTGGGCAAAAGAGACATAAGCCACTCCTTTTGAGTGGCAATGGGGTCCAAAAAAAGTGCCCTCAGGTTGACTCTTTGCGGTATGACAAACGGATCCTACAATGGCGAGCGGGAGGTTGCCGGTATTGCCAAAAGCAGTCATTATTATGGTGAATCTGTTGAACTCGGGAGGCGGGCGACATGTGATCACCACTAAGTACCCGAGAAGACAGCCGATGACAGTACTCACCAACACGTTAACTGGGATAAACCACCAGTCACCAATGTTGCTGATTGAAATGCTTTCACCAAGTTCTGTAAAGATCAAGCAAGGCAAGAACAAAGCAAAAACGAGCTTGCTCAGGAGCTTGAACGTTGCCCTTGGGATGATTTGGGTTTTGGGGTGTGCAAGAACCAACCCAATAATGGTGAGGGAGAGGAGTTTCATCAAAGGGATTATAGCAGATTGTAGATCTCGACCACTAGAACTCACACTTGGATCCATATCCGAAAAAGATTCAGACATCGTTCGTCGAGCACTTTAGTTACAAAACACTATTCTTCTCTGCTCTAGAACAAATAAATAAATAATTAGTTAAAAATTTGAATTAAACCGAATTTGGAGCTATTAAGAGTCCCAAAACAGTACTCATAGCACAAAATATTATCGTTATCAAATCCAAATCAATACATCAGTACATATATACATACCCAAGTCCAACAATTTGACAGGTTAACAAATAAGTAAATAACAACTAGTTAAAGCTTTAAATTAAAAGAATTGGGAGCTATTGAGAAATTAGTCATCAAATAAATATCCTGAAGCCATAACAGTGTTTATCAACAAAATTGCAAATTCATTACAGATTAGGCTCCAAAACTACCAAAGCCTCAGAAGCATCCTTACTTTAACCTAAAACCACACGAAACGGGCTTTACAGAATATGAAGAAAAAAAATGTAAACTTTCACGAATTAAACAACTGTTTCTACAGAATTAAGAGCCCTGCTCAACAAAATATCGCAAACTAATAATACTATAAACTCTTAGCGATATCGGATCCAAATCAATACATCAGCATATATACACGTCCCCAAGTCCAACAATTTGACAGGTTAACAGAACCACTCCACTGAGCTTAAACACTCAATAAATTGGTCATCAAATCCACAAAATTGCAAATTCAATACAGATTTGGCTCCAAAAGCCCCAACAGTACCAAGTTCAAAACCTCAGCAAAATCCTAACTTCAACCTTAAATCACACAAAAAGTTTGCAGATTATGAAAAGAAAAACAAAATGAACTTTCACCAATTGAACTACTGTTTTTACATTAATAAGAACCCAGTAGAAGAAACTCAACAAAATATCACAAACTAATACCATAAGAACTTAGCATTATCGAATCCGAATCATTACAGCAGCATATATACACCCCCAAATCCAACAATTTGATTGGTTAACAAAAAAACAGGACCACTCCAGTTAAGCTTAAACAGTCAACAGCCAGTGAAATTGCTCATCAGCTTAGGCTCCAAAAGTCCCAACAACACCAAGTTCAAAACCTCAGAAAAATCTCAACTTTAACCTAAAATCTCAAAAAAAGGGTTTTGCAGATTATGAAGAAAAAAAATGTTTTTACAAAATTAATAAAAACCCAGTAGTAGAAGCTTAACAGAATATCACAAACTAATACCATAAAAACTACCAAGGCATGTTGGGCCAAGCGGTTGATGCGCTTTGGATTCCCTTTGAGGTCTCAGGTTCAAGCCTCCTTGCCGACGGTATGGGGTGGTATTTATGGGTTTAAGGGGAGAGCTAACAACTAACTTCGGTGACGCCCCCACTAGGGGGTGAGAAACACAGGCCTTTGCAGGCCTGCTGGACAAAAAAATGTAAACTTTCCCAGATCAAACTCCCTATTTTTACAAAATCAATAAGAACCCAGTAGTAGTACTAGTAGCTCAACAAAATATCACAACTGTTACCATGAAAATTAGCGTTATCGAATCCAAATCAATACATCAGCATATGTACATCCCCAAATCCAACAATTTGATAGAATACCAAAAGCCAGAACCACTCAACTCCACTGAGCTTAAACACTCAACAGTTAGTGAAATTGGTCATCAAAACAACACAATTACAAATTCAATACAGATTAGGCTCCAACAGCACCAAGTTCAAAACCTCAGAAAATTCCTAACATCACACAAAAAGGGCTTTACAGATTATGAAGAAAAAAATGTTAACTTTCACCAATTAAACAACTGTTCATACAAAATCAACAAGAACTCAGAACCAGCAGCTCAGCTGATCATCACAAACCAGAACCAATTCCATCAAATTAACAAACTGGGTTCCACAAAGTTCAGCAATCAGAATCGGAATTCAGTGGAAAACAGTAGCTTGGGTCTCCACAAAATTCATCGATAAACTGAAACTTTCATTAACAATTCGAAGAAAAAAAATAAGAACTTGCAAATAAAAAGCGCGAGAAAAGAGAACTTACAGATCCAAAAATCGAAGAAATGGATACAGAGCACGACGCAAGAACAAATCGTTCGTTTCAATCTTAATTTTTTTGTTTTTTTTATAATAAATACACACATGAATCTGTTCCTAATTCCAATCCACTTCCAGCAATCTGGGCCGTCCGGTGTGTGCCACGTAAGCATATGCCCAGATATGGACGGGCGAGATTTGATATTGGAAAAATATCTGTGCTTTTTATTTATTTTATTTTTTTATCAGAGCTATTTATTTATTTTTAATGTAAACAAACTAAAATAAAATAGAACACACCAGAAATAATTGGATTTGCTGACTGTGTATCTTAAGGTGGTTAAGCTTTTAACATCATGTCTTTTTTATTTATTTAATTATTGGAATCTTTATGATGGCCAACGTGAAATTGACACATGCATATGTTTATTTTAAAGTAATTAAAAATCACCTCAATGGGATCTGACAAGCTTACCCTTTTTTCTCTCTAGGTAGTGCGATGTTGGGAGTCTGATGAGTGTTGGGTCAGCACCGGCGCTGCCGGTGTTGCCGGCAGAGGCGTCTCCTTCCTCTTTGGAAGTACTACCCTCAGACCCAACCCCCTCTCCCTCTTTTGCTGATGTGGTCAAAGGATCTGCAATTGAAAATGTTTTTCCTCTAATTAACCCTAGCTGTCTTCTTCAAAATGGTGATTTTGGAGAATGTGAAGTTTCATCTGATGGAGCCTCTTTGTCCTGTGCTTCCTCGGTAGTCATTGACCCTGATTTACTAGCTTTGGCTAGGAAAAAGTGGGAGACTGCTGTTATCATAAGAATTCCCAGAAGGACCTTGGCCTATTCGTATCTTAAGTTGAAACTAATTGAGATATGGAGAGTCCAGGGTTCCTTAGATCTGGTGAACATTGGAGATGGGTTTTTCACAGTTAGGTTTGGGCTTGTGGATGAGTTTAATAGAGCTATTCATGGTGGTCCCTGGTTTATAGGTCCCTCTTTTATTCATGTGCGGATTTGGGAGCCAGATTTTAGTGCCTCTCCATCTCATTTTGGGGATTGTTCTGCAGTTTGGATCCAACTTCCTCGTCTTCCACTTGAATATTATGACAAGGAGATCTTGAGAGCCATTGGTAGCAATCTTGGATCTGTTCTTAAACTGGATGCTAAAACGGATTCAAGTGAAAGAGGGAGTTTTGCTAGGATGTGTATCCAGATAAACTTGACCAGAAAGTTGGCTTCGGAAATAAAAATTGGCTCCTTTACTCAGAGCATCATCTATGAAGGTTTAGAGATCTGCTCTACCTGCTGCAGAGGAGGGCATACTCCGTTTGAATGTGATGAGTTAAGGTCTGAACAATTTATAAAGGAGAAGGAAGCAACTACTGGTGCAGATTCCTTGTTAAAGACTGGTAAAGAAGTTATTGTTGATCTGGAAGTGGGTAGAGAAGTAAATGCCCATAATTCCTCTACTGGTCAAGGTATTAAAGATGGGATGGGTGAAGAATCTGGTAAAGTTGTCATTCATGGAGATGCTTTTCATGCTGCTTTATCTCAGCAAGACAGAGCTTGGGAAAGGAACAAGATTCCTGAAGAATCTTGGCAGCTGGTTCAAGGTCGGAAAAGGCATTCCCAACCAGTCCGTTATCGGAGCAGTTCTGCTCCCAGGGCTGAGCTCCGCCAGCGACGTTGGCACGCGCCTAGGGCGACGTACAGGTCAGAGAGTAGGGGTCAAACTAGCTCCGGTCAAAGGGAATCTTTTCAAAAGGGGGGGAAATTGAGCGCCAAGCTTTTGAAAATAAAAGGGGGCGTGGGCCTTTTGGGCCTTTTCAGAAAGGCCTTTTCAACAGAATGGGTCGGGCTGGTTCTAAGATTGGATCGGTTGCCTCAAAGTCCTCTTCTTTGACCACTGCCGCGTGTCCTCCACCTCATTCTAAGAGCTTGCCTTTTAAACATTCTCAAGGAACTAGTTCGAAGTCTGTTGAACCTATCTCCAGAATTTCCTCTCTTTCCATTCCTGTTCCTTCTGCTATTAGCTTGCCTTCGTCTCCAGTTCATGGAATCCGGCCAGTCCTCCACAGGGTCAGCCCCGTTGCAAGGGAACTGGTCGCTAGTTTGCCTGGAAGCGCAATAGACGCTGGAAGTATCCTTACCGGAAGATCAAGTTCAGGGCCTGCTCAGATTGGCCCCGCCGTCGCTCGTGGACTTGGAGATAAATCAGGTGGCTTGGTTAGTGTTCAGCAGGTGCTTCTGCACAATGTGGTATTGTGTGAAGACCAACAGAGAGCAGGAGTGGATAGCAGCATTCCACAAGTTTGCAATCAGGTGGTTTCCAGTATCGGACCTCTTTTGGGTAAAGGAGAAAGCTGCAATGGGAATATTTGTAATGAGAAGGTTCTGGGATGTGCCTCTTGCAACCGAAGTCCTGAAGCTGCTTGCCTTTGCGGATCCGCTGCCGGCATCGGCGACACCTCCGTCTTCCCTTCTGGAGCCTCTACTCTTAAAGGAGCCTATGGTGAATGCGAGCCCGTCTCAGGCGATTACCGTCAAATACTCGGACGAGAAATTCTGTCTGGTCCAGGAAAATTGGTTGGGGACAGACTTGAAATTGGAGCTGCAGAGAATCGACTTAACTCGTCCAGTCCGAGTCTCAGGGAAGTTCTCAAGGAAGCTAGGAACGCAGGCGGGGGAGTACGAAATGCAGATCTTCCTGGAAGAAAAACTCAGAAAAAGCAAAAGGCTATTGGAAAAGGAACAAAGTCTGGTTATTTGGAAAGGAGAGGAAGGAAGTCAGGTTCCCAACCCATCCCGGTTATTGATGAATCTCCTACATTGGAATGTTAGAGGGGTGGCAGGCCCTAATTTCAGGGCAGTTTTTGAAGTTTTGGTAAATACTCACCGTCCGGACTTAATCTTCCTTTCAGAGACCAAGGTTTCTGGGCCTCGTGGTCGTCAGTTAATTGGGCAATTGGGTTATGATAGGCAGGTTGTGGTCGATGCAATTGGGAATGCAGGTGGTATGGCAATCCTCTGGAATCACTCCATCATGGATGTTTTCTGTAAGCATTATTCTCCCCAGCATATTGAGGTCTCGGTGAAGGTACTCTCTTCCTCTATTACTTTTAATTTCTTTGGTATTTATGCTAGCACCTCTTTTCCCTTGCGATTAGAGCTTTGGGATAACCTTAGGCTGTGGTTATCAGAGTTGACTGGTCCAACTATTGTGGCTGGTGATTTTAATGAAGTTTTATTTCAAAATGAGAAAAGGGGAGGTCTGCCTGTTAATTCGTCTAGGTCCCTGTCCTTCTTTAACTGTATTCAAGATTGTGGACTCCTAGATCTTGGCTTCTCGGGCCCTAGATTTACTTGGAGTAATCTTAGAGCTTTGTTTGATCGTGTTGAAGAACGTCTTGATCGCTTTTTTGTTAATTCAGACTGGTTGGATTTATTCCCTTCCTCCTCTGTTAAACATCTCCCTCGTCTCAGGTCTGATCATAATCCCATCTTATTAAACTATGCTCCTCTGCATCCTTCTTTGTTGATCAAACCTTTTAAGTTCTATCCTATGTGGATATCTGATGGCTCCTTTAAGAATGTGGTTTTGGATGTCTGGAATCAATATCCTCTTTCTTCTGTTTTTATGAGCATTAGTAGGTTGTCTAAATCCTTGACTTTGTGGAATCGTGATACTTTTGGGAACATTTTAGCTATTAAGAAAGGCCTTGTTAGTAAACTTAGCCTTCTCCAACTTCAGCTTTCTCAATCTCCTAGTCAAGTTTTGCTTGATGCTGAGAAATCTGTTAGTGAAGAGCTGCTTCTTGTGTTGAAGCAAGAAGAATCCTTTTGGCATTGTAAATCTCGTATCCAGTGGTTACAATGTGGTGATAGTAATACCAAATTTTTCCATATTAGCTCTAAGATGAGGGCTAAGCATAATAATATTGTGCGTCTGGTTAGTCCTGCTGGGATTGAAGTTTTGGGAGAGATGAATCTGGCTGATTATATCTCTCAGTTTTTTATGTCTCTGTTCTCTTCGTCTTATTATGCTTCTTGGACTTCTCCTATTATTTTTCAGCATTGCTATCATCACTCCTTGACTGATATTCCTAGTGATGCTGAAATTAGGAAGGCCTTGTTTGATCTTAAACCATACAAGGCCCCTGGACCTGATGGGTTCCATGCGGGGTTCTTCCAACTCTTTTGGGATTTAATGGGTGCCAAAATTAGGGCTGAGATTAAGGATTGTTTTGTGCATCACAAGGTTTCCTCCTTGTGGAACAAAACTCTTATAGCTCTAATTCCTAAGATCCCAAATCCTGAGTTCCTTAGTCAATTTCGACCCATTAGTCTCTGCAACTCTGTCTATAAGGTTCTTTCAAAAATTTTGGTGGCCAGATTGATGCCTCTTATTCCTGATCTTGTTAGTCCTAATCAGGGGGGTTTTGTTAAAGGTAGGAAGGCTTCGGATAATGTTATTGTGGTGCATGAAATTCTTCATTCTATGGTTGTCAATAGGGGAAAAAAAGGTTGGATGGCAGTGAAATTAGACCTTGAAAAGGCCTATGATAAATTAGAGTGGAATTTTATTGAGGCTATGTTAAACTCGTATAATTTACCTACCTCCTTTGTTAGGCTAATTATGAGTTGTGTTACCTCTACCTCTATATCTATTTTATTAAATGGTGGCCTTACTCAAAGCTTCAATCCTCAAAGAGGCCTCCGTCAAGGAGATCCTCTGTCTCCCTATTTGTTCATTCTTTGCATGGAGCATCTTTCTAGGTCCATTGAGTTAAAAGTTGATGCTAAAGAATGGATTCCTTTCAAATTTGGAAGAGGTGCTGTGAGCTTTTCCCATCTTTTATTTGCTGATGATATTGTGTTGTTTAGCTCTGTGGACAGGGATAGTGTCCTCACTGTTAAACAGGTCTTAAATGATTTTTGTGAGATTTCGGGTCAAACCATCAGTGCTATTAAGTCTAGCATTGTTTTTTCAAAAACTGTCTCTAGTGCTTCCAAGGACATGATATCTCACATTCTCCCTTGGAAACATTCTCTTACCTTTGGAAGCTACTTAGGTTTCCCAATCCAAAATGGTCTTTATAAATCTTCTGATTTTAACTTTATCATAGATAAAGTGAAGAGCAAATTGGATAGCTGGAAATCTAAGTTGTTATCTCTTGCTGGTAGAACTACGTTGATTAAGTCGGTCACGGCTTCTATTCCTAGTTACTACATGAGTGTTCTTCCTCTTCCTGCTTCTATCAATCGTAAACTTGATGCTTTTAATAAAAATTTTCTTTGGGGTGGTTCAGGAGATAGTCGCAAGCTCTCTAAAGTCAAATGGGGTATTGTGACTGCTCCTAAAAAGATTGGAGGTTTGGGCATTAAGATTTCTAAGCTTAGAAATGTTGCTCTTTTAGCAAAACTTAATTGGACTTTAAAGTGTGGTGGGAATATTAACTGGACCTCCTGTATGTGTGCAAAGTATAGTAGGACCAGATCTTGCAGATCTATCATTGCTAGAGGTATAGCCTTAGCTGATGATCTTGTTAACCAGAACACTGCTTGGAGTATTGGGAATGGGTATATTTCCAATCTCTTTTTTGATAAATGGTGGGGCCCTAATTCTTTGAGAAGTGCTATTCAGGGTCCCCTAAATAGGTTTGATGATACTCTTACTGTTAATTTCTTGTGGAATGATAGTGGTCTTTGGGATTTGTCTAGGCTGTCTTTTGTTATCCCAGATTCTATTTATTTCAAAATTCTTGCTGTTTCTTTTAAGCCTAAGTCCAATTTACAGGATGTTCCTGTTTGGGCCCTTGCAAAGAATGGTCAGTTCACCATTTCCTCTGCTTATGAGGCTGGCAGGTCCCTTTATAACATCAGAAATGATACTGCCAACCTCGTTACTGCTGGTAATAGTAGTTCTAATATTTGGAATAAACTTTGGAGTATAAAGTGTCACCCTCGTGTTAAGTCTTTCGGCTGGCTTTGCTTACACAAAGCTCTGCCAACTAAAGATTTTCTGGCTAAGAGAGGTATGATTTTGGAGCTTAATTGTCATAGATGTTTTTGTCAGGTGGAGGATATTAGTCATTTATTTTGGAACTGTCCTTTTGCTCATTGGATTTGGAAGAATTTGGGTTTTGATTTTACTTCTCATTCC